>JAKCPB010000826.1:100000-112500 GCA_021442155.1 Cymbidium sinense | reverse complement strand
ATGTCCCATAATAGGTCCCATCCTTTTACCCTTTCGGAGTCGATGACTATTCATAGCTCTTACCTTGACACCAAAGAAGAGTTCGACCCAATGCTTTATTTCCTAGTTGATCACGATTAGAAGTATATTGATTGTTCCCCAATAACCGAATACTTTTTTTATAAATACATCCATAAATCCATTTCTTCCCTATGAGTTCCGATTATCGATAAGAATTCTAGTTCTTAATTTCATATGTTATGGTATGAATATATCATACCAATTACTATATGGATGATGAGATTCCATTGATATAGAGCCAATTCCAATAGACTTATTGAATGTTCCCATTGGCGTGCATCCAGGAATTGAACCTCAATTTGCCAATTATGAGTTGGTAACCATTACCATGGATGCTTAACAGGATCATCGAACATCGTGAATAACCAAATTTCAATTGAAATGAAATCTTTAGGAGGAATCAATGAAAAGACATCAATTCAAATCACGGATGAGAGATTGAGAGATCAATAATTCTCACTATTTCTTAGATTCATGGATCAAATTCGATTGGGATCTTTCACTCACATTTTTTTCCACCAAGAACATTTTATGAAACTCTTTGACCCCCGAATTTGGAGTATCCTACTTTCACGTGATTCACAGGGTGCAACAAGCAATCGATATTTCACGATCAAAGGTGTTGTACTGCTTGTAGTAGTGGTCTTTATATCTCGTATTAACAATGAAAGATGGTCGAAAGAAAAATCTCTATTTGATGGGGATTCTTCCTATACCTATGAATTCCATTGGACCCAAAGGAGACATTGGAAGAATCTTTTGGTCTTCCAATAGAAATAGGTTGATTGTTTAGCTCTGTATCTTCCAAAAGGGAAAAGATTTGAGTTGTTTCATGGATCAAGAGAGTACTTGGGTTATCCCAATAAAGAAAAGCGTATCATGCACGAATCTAGCGGGGTTCTGGTGGTGGAGGAACGGATCGAAAAAATAGGGATTCTAGTTGTCGGTCTAAGAAAACCGTAGCATTGAGATCTCATTCAAAGAGAAAGATAGCAAATATCTGGAGTTTCTTTTTTTATCCTATACGGATGATCCGATCCGCAAGGACCATGATTGAGAATTTTTTATCGTCTTTCTCCGAGGAAAGAAACATAATCAACTTGAATTGGGGCATATTCAAAATCTTAGGGAAAGACTTGATTTGTTATCTCATGTCACTTTTCATGAAAAAGACCAATTGGGAGAGTTTCTTCAAACAACAAGGGCTGGGGCAACTATGCAATCCAATGATATTGAGCATGTTTTCCATCTCTTCTCGAAACAAGTGGGTATTTCTTTGCAAAATTGTGCTCAATTTCATATGTGGCAATTCCGCCAAGATCTCTTCGTTAGTTGGGGAAGAATCAGCATGAATGGTTTTGGAGGAACATCTCGAGAATTGGATTTGGTTAGACAATGTGTTGGTAAACAAAGATCGGTTTTAGCAAGGTGCGGAATGTATTGTCAAATATTCAATATGATTCCACAAGGTCTATTTTGTTCAAGTAAGATTCTAGCTAATGGAAAGGATCTTCTTATCAATCCGAGATTCTTTCATTCCGTTATAAATGAGAATTTGATCGATCAACAGAGATTCACTAAAGAGAGATCGATTCTTTGGGATCCTTCCTTTCTTCAAACGGAGCGAATAGAGATAGAATCGATCGATTCCAGAAATGCCTTTTGGATCTTCCTCCATGTCCGGCTATTCACGGAACGGATGAATAATCATTAGAAATCGAAGAATTTCTTGGGAATCCTACAAGATCCATTCGTTCTTTTTCTCCGAGATGGTCAGAACTTCATGGGTTCGAATCCTACTGAGAGGTCCACTAGAGATCATAAATTGTTGAAGAAAAAACAAGATGTTTCTTTTGTCCCTTTCAGGCGAGCGAAAAATAAAGAAATGATTAATATATTCAAGATAATTATGTATTTACAAGATACCATCTCAATTCATCCTTGAACCATATCACATCCGGATCGGTTAGAAGGATGAACATATGGACGCTCAATAAGATTTCATTCTTGAACAAAATCTATTTTTAATTTCTTTCATCTATTCCATGGCCAACAAAGGGGATACGCGTTACGCATATTTTTTTGAATCGAAGAGATTCCTAGAAATGGCGGATCTATTCACTCTATCAATAAGCTCGGTGTTTGAGGGATTTGCCTTTTCTTTTGATTCTACGGGTTGGATCAAAAAAATTCTTGAATGAGGTATTCAACTCGAGATGAATCGAAAAAGAAATCTTTATTTGTTCTACCTCCTCTTTTTTATGAGGAGAATGAATCTTTTTCGAAGGATCGAAAAAAATTGGTCCGGATCTGCGGAATGAGTTGGAAGATCCCAAAGCGTGGTATTTGCTAGCAACAACATAATGGAGGCGGTCAATCAATATAGATTGATCATTCAAATCCAATATAGCACCTATGGTACATAAGAAATGTATCGAATCGATTCTTTTAATGAATAGATCCGATCGCAACTTCGAATATGGAATTCAAAGGGATGGAATGAAATGATACTCAATCATATAACTATAATGAAATATACGATCAACCAACATTTATCAATTTGAAAAGAGTTAGAAGAAATGGTTTGATCCTCTTATTTCTCGAACTGAGAGATCCATGAATCGGGATCACGATGCATATAGATACAAATGGTCCAATGGGAGCAATAATTTCAGAACATTTGGAACATTTCATTTTGAGAAGAATCCTTTTCAAGTAGTACAAGTAGTGTTCGATCGATTATGTATTAATCAATATTGATTGATTGGTCCGAGGCTATCGACAAAGAAGATTTGTATAAGCCCCGTTTCTTTTGTCCAAGTCACTTCTCTTTTTCTTTGTGAGTATCGGGAATATCCCCATTCATAGGTCCGAGATCCACATCTATGAATTGAAAGGTCCGAATGATCAACTCTACGATCAGTTGTTAGAATCCATAGATGTTCAAATCGTTCATTTGAAGAAATTGAAACCCTTCTTATTGGATGATCATGATACTTCCCAAAAGAAATTCTTGATCAATGGAGGAACAATATTACCATTTTGTTCAAAAGATACCAAAGCGGGTGATTGACTCATTCCATACTAGAAAGAATGCAGAAATCCTTTGATAACGGATTCTATTTCTCAATGATATCCCACGATCGAGATAATTGGGTGAATCCGGAAATCATTTCAAAGAAGTTCTTTGACATCTTCTTTTTATAAAGCAAATCGACTTGATTCTTGAATGATCCACATCACTTCGGTTCTATTGTAACAAAAGATTCCCCTTTGATGTGGAAAAGACCCGTATCAATAATTATGATCTTACATATGGACAATTCCTCAATATCTTGTCCATTCGCAACAAAATCTTTTCTTTGTGCGTGGGTAAAAAAAATATCTCTTTTTGGAGAGAGAGACTATTTCACCAATCGTCAGGTATTTGACATCTTACCTACGATTTTCCACAAAGTGGTGATGAAATGTATAACTTTACAAATCGTACAAATCTTTCCATTTTCCAATTCGATCCGATCCATTCGTTCGTGAGCTATTTACTCGATTTCTTCAACACCTCTGAGGAACAAATAGTCAATTTGAAAAAACTTATTGTCGACCTCTTTTCTATCTGATTTAGAAGGGAATAACTTGCATCATATCTCGGTTTCAATTCAAACATGGGTTTGATTCACACTCAATGTTCAGTATTTACCATTCGGAAGAGGAAAAACGAGTCTTTGTCTAAAGAAATGCGTTGAGAAAGGCGGATGTATAGAACCTTTCAACGAGATAGTGTCTCAAAATGGAATTTCCAAACATATATGCCATGGTTTACTTCGGGGTGCAAATATCTCAATTTCACCCTTTTAGATACTCTTTCAGACCCATTCGATAGTATTAGTCAAAATTTGTATCCATTTTTCATGATATGATGCATGGATGGATATATCACGGCCAATTCTTGAAGATTCTTCCACAATGGACTCGATAAGTGAGATTTGAGTCAATGTTTACGAATCTTCTTTGGAAATGATTCATCGAAATAATGAGTCACCCGTTCCATTGATACGGACACATCGAGATCAACAAATGCTGAGTTCTCTATTCCATCTTTTTCTTCTTCTTGTTGCTGGATATCTCGTTATACATCTTCTCTTTGTTTCCGAGCCTCTAGTGAGTTTCGAGAGTTAGAAAAGATCAAATCTTTGATGATTCCATCATACATGATGGAATCTCAAAACTTTCAGATAGGTATCCTACATAGAAATGAATCCTTTCGTTAAAGAATCTCTTTCTAGTTGTTCTGGAACAATTGGAGATTCTCTGGAAGAAATACGGGTTCTGCGGTGGCAACATGCTATTGTGGTGGTCCCGCTTATGGGGTCAAATCAATCCGTTCTAAGAAGAAATATTAGAAGATCAATCTCATCGATCTCATATCAAATCCAATCGAATCATTTTTTTTCGAGAAATACGAGACATCTAAGTCGTACAAGTAAAGAGATCTATTCATTGATAAGAAAAAAGAAAAAATGTGAACGGTGATTGGATTGATGAAAATAGAATTACGCGAACAGTGATTCGATTGATGATGATGAAGAAAGAATTCTTGGGTTGATTCTTCACCTTAATAGCGAAAAAGGATTGATCGTAAACTATTGAGTCTGACTCATAGTGATCATTTAACAAAGAATGACTCGGTTATCAAATGATTGAACAACCGGGATCAATTTCCTTACGATACTTAGTTGACATTCATCAAAAGGATCTAATGAATTATGAGTTCAATAGATCCTGTTTAGCAGAAAGATGGATATTTCTTGCTCATTATCAGACAATCACTTATTCACAAATCTCGTGTGGGGCTGATAGTTTTCATTCCCCTTCCCCATCTCCTCATGGAAAACCCTTTTTTGCAGCCCTATCCCCTTCTAGAGGTCTTTTTGGTGATAGGTTCTATAGGAACTGGATGATCCTGTTTGGTCAAATACCTAGCGACAAACTCCTATGTTCCTTTCATTACGGTATTTCCGAACAAGTTCCTGGATGACAAGCCTAAAGGTTATCTTCTTGATGATATCGATATTGATGATAGTGACGATATTGATGATAGTGATGATGACCTTGATATTGATACGAGCTGCTAACTATGACGAATGTGCTAACTATGTATGAATGCGATTTGATATAACCCTTCAATTCGAATTAGCAAAAGCAATGTCTCCTTGCATAATATGGATTCCAAACATTCATGATCTGCATGTGAATGAGAATTACTTATCCCTCGGTCTATTAGAGAACTATCTCTCCGATTGTGAAAGATGTTCCACTGGAAAGATTCTTGTTATTGCTTCTCATATTCCCCAAAAGTGGATCCCGCTCTAATAGCTCAGAATAAATTCAATACATGCATTAAGATACGAAGGCTTCTTCTTCCACAACAACGAAAGCACTTTTTCATTCTTTCATATACTAGGGATTTCACTTGGAAAGAAGATGTTCCATACTAACGGATTCGGGTCCATAACCATGGGTTCCAATGCGCGAGATCTTGTAGCACTTATCAATGAGGCCCTATCAATTAGTATTACAGAAGAAATCCATTATAGAAACTAATACAATTAGATCAGCTCTTCATAGAAAAACTTGGGATTTTCGATCCCAGATAAGATCGGTTCAGGATCGCGGGATCCTTTTCTATCAGATAGGAAGAGGCATTTACATAAATGTACTTTCTAAAGTATTGCCCCATAGATCCTATATCTATCTATATGAAGAAGAAATCATGTCGTAGGATTCTTATTTGTACAAATGGTACAACTGAACGAGCATGAAGAAATTCGCGATACTTCTTTATCTGATTGTCACGGACGGAAGATCTGGTCTTCATCCGCATGAGAAAAAATTGGATCATTTCTTATGGATTGTTGAGATTCCCTAGTTCATCCTATTACTATTATTACTATTGAAGTGACTCTAAAGGATCCTCACAGTGAAAAAATATGCTATTTGATAATAATCGAGTGATTACTTCTTCGGTCCAAACCAAGGAATCCTAGATATGATGAAAATGGATCTTGTCATGAATCGTGATTTCTATATGAAAAATATGAATTTGAAGAAGGGAAGGGGCCCCACCGCAACATATGCGGAGAATTTATTCAATCACATAGTTTGAGGCCTTTGTTCCCATTGACAGACTCAATCAATCATTTCCATGATCATAGGGCAAATGGATCATTTATCATAAAGAGATGAGCTTCAAGAGAATGATTTGAGTTCTGCAGAACTAGAGATGATTCTGATAGATCTTTCAAAGAAGGGCTTCACCTTCATATTGGATCAGATCCATTTTCTCTATTCAAAGATCGTCTTCATGTTTTCACGTCAGAATTCTTTTAGATGAAGAGATGTCAAAGGGCTTGCTTCCAAACAAATCCTCCACATCTATATAAAGAGTTCATCAAGAATCTTAAAGAAAAGCAATTGTGATTCATGAAGAGATGGTTTAAACCAATAGTTCATTATCTAATGGATCTTTGTCTAATACTCTATCCGAGAGTTAAAGTATTTATCAAATCTATTCTTATCTAACAACGCTATTGGATCAAATGACAAAGACATCATTGAAAGAGATGATTTTCCAATGAAATGAAACATTTGATATGTAACAGAGAAAGATTCTCCATCCCAGAAAGATATGTGCCCATGAAAAGATTAAGATGGTTCTGGTGAGTGGAAACATGTTTTCTTCCATCTTTCCTTATTATGGAAGAATGAAATCTTGATCAGTGAATGATATAAACTACCTAAACAAGAATTCTTGAAGAAAGGAATTATTACTCACATATATCTATTAAGAAATGAGAAAAATATCTGAACAGGAGTCCAATAAATGGTTGTTACTATCCCCAATAATGAATCATATCAATAACAAAGAAGATGATAGACCTTCTCTTGCGTGTCTATTTCTTTCAATGGAAGATCTCCCATAGGATAATACACATTCCAAAGAACAAGCTAATTTAATTGCTGTTCAAGCAAAGATTTCATTGGGTGGTCCAGATATTCACTACCAAGAGCCAATTCTTCTGGATTCTGGAGAAGAATGCCAATGTGATTTTTCTATTTTCAATTAACTTGACAGACCATGAGAATGTCCAAAGTCAGAATGGGTAAGTCGCCAATCTTCATGTAATTTTATTCATGTTCTGGATATTTTACCGTAGGTTTCATCATCAATCTGAATCCTATACTTTCATCAGAGAGTCTATAAAGAAGATCGCCAAGATTTGTGATCCTAGATAACAAATACGCAGGATCAATATGTACAAAGAGATAAGATTCAAATTGATTAGATCGAAATGATGGAATTGCTCATTAAATGAGCATTCTGATTATGTAAGAGGACTCAACCTCCAGCTTAGAAGATTTGAGTCTCCATCTACCATTTCAAGATTAAGTGAACATTCCATGATATTAGGGTGATATGAATCTGAAAAGGTGAGTGTTGATTTCTACCAGGATGTCATATGGCCCAGAAAGAATGAAAGGCTGAAATTATCTGGGACCTTCTATATATCAAAAAGATGTAAAATCAAACCTCTTTCTCTGATTAGAAGTGAAGTGAATAGTACCCAAATAAGAGATATGTCAAATGGTCCATCTATTCTAATCCTAATGAACAAATCCATGTAAAGAGTATCTATTTACATATCGAATTCTTCTCATAATAAAGAAGATACATAACCTTTCTTTTCTGAACTTATAATCATGATCGATGATTCCATGATTATAAGTTCATAATACCCATTCCATTTTAGTATTCTATTGCTTGGATCTTGAACAAAAAATATACCGGCTAAAGAGGGTATCCGAGAATTGCAAGAATTGGTTTGATATTCTGTAAGTAGATGCTATCACAACATACTTTCATGTTTCAATGGAATTGTTTGATCTAAGGAGATCTTCATAATTTCACGTGAGGGGTTATTTTTTTGGTTTCACCCAACCAATAACTGATTATTTTATATAAGAGATGAAACAACCAAGGAGTCTATGAAACCAAGAAATATTTCGCCCGCCATCCACACCATAAATACAGTCCTAAAAAACCGCCAAGGAGGAAGATCTAATAAGAGACATTGGTCTGAAGAGAGAGCGGATCTTTCGTATAATCGCAGATCTCTCAATGTTGCCTTGGAACAAACATACAATACAAGCAAATTCCTTGATTCATGAAGAATGAACAACATATGTTATCAGCAGATATTCATTGAGTCTGAATTATTCAATATAGGAAAATGGACGAATATGCAAGCATCGTTTTTATTGAGTAAGAGCAATGAGATTCCCAATATCATGCAAGAATAGGATTTCCAAGTGATGTCATTCTTGATGAGAAATAAAAGGTTTATCGAATTGTCAAGTGGGTACCTTCTATAATCAGAAAAAAGCAAACGAGTGGGAGATCGAAGAGATTCCTCACTTCTCTCTCATTCAAAATCGTGAGATATCACCTCGACGTGAGGAAAAAAGAAAGAAAGAGTAGTTCTTCTTTCTTTTTGACATTCCTCGAATAAGAGCCCAATCCATTCGATTTCTAAAAAAGATTACTAATCCCTTTTGAGCCTGGTGGGAATGAACTTTTCAATTTCACCTGTTCCAGAGGAGCAAGTCGATCGGAAATAAACCATCTGATTTGATTCGTTCTCCATGATGATCATCTTAAAGATCTTTATCCTGATGTCTTGTATTACATCGAGTCTCAAGGATGAGAACTATGTAGATCTACATCGATAATTCAAGTATGTAGTTAACCGATTGTAGAATTGTAATAATGAACTTTAAGGATCTTATCATAAAGATTATTGTTCACCCCATCAATATTTAACAAAAGGATCATGAAAACAAGTGAGTCTTCGTGAAGGAAATTTCTCTTCTACAGTACAGTTTGAAAATCCAAACATCTGAGATAGAGACATAGAGAAAAAGATCACTCCTTTATCCAGTCCATTGATGAAAACAAAGTTGAACCCAATTCCTAAAGGATGATATAAGCAATTGATATTCGTTTATGAATATAAGACCATTGATTTTGATGGATAAACCATATGCAAGATAAACATGAACTATAGAAGAGCTTCCCCCATGCTAAATATTTCTGGATTTCCAAAAGAAGATTCATTGGTATATGATAAATAGGAATATCGAAAATTGCGTGGCTGAAGATGAAGCAGCTACGAAGTACCACATAAGAAAAGCCCTCCTGGGAGAGTCAGAGTCGAAAAAATCTATTTTTTTCTATCATTCAATGTACTCGTGTGAGGAATACATGAGTGAACATAGTAAAAAAGAAGAGTAAGATTCTGAAATTCCTTAAAAGCTAATTATTTCTTCTTCTAAAAAAATAAAAATAATCTCATTACTAAACTTAAAGAGAATCCTTCATCTTTTTGAGTGGTTGAATCATCATCAAGAAGATTGTTAGATACATTCTCGACAAGCTCCATGGTTGAAACAAGATAAAAAATTTCGTGATAACGAATGAAGTTTTCCTCCATAGCCATCAGAATTAGAAGTGCATCAATCGAAAAAGTAATTGTTTCAACTTTCTATTTTGAATGATAACCAATCCCCATGAATAATCAAACCTTATTAGATATTCCATAAGATTCCTCTTTCTTATTCTTAATAAGCCTCGAACTTAGTTGATCCATGATTTATGTTCATCTTTCTTTCCTTTTGTTATTTGAAAAAGGATCACAAGAAACTTTTGGTCAAAGTGATTCTTTCCGAGATGTATGGATCCATTCTGCATGTCTATAGATGTCATGGATTAACTAAAATCCAAACATTTGTAGATTCTATGAGTTTCCTTTTGTATGAACCGCACCGCCTTCGCAAAAGATCTATAATCAACTTAATAAAGTTATGGAGGAGGGATACAATAACGAATGGCAAGCGCTTTTCCTGTAGATCCATTTCAATAGAACTTGATGAGTCGATCTAAGTCGCTTCCGCCATATGAAGATACCCACCCATGAGTAAAATAGATAGGATTTATCCTTTGTTGAATCTTTTCATGGGGATAAATTGGAGCCAATGATTTTTTATGTCGTAGATAACATGTCTAATGATTACAATAAATGAATGCGCTCGCAACATATGAATAGCGGAAAGATTCATAGTTTTAGATAAAGAAAATTGTTTTGCCATTTTGTGTACAATTCAAGATACTAGATAAGAAATACATAGATATGCTCATAGTATTTATGAATCAGACTAAATTGTTGAAATCAGATTTTAGAATCCAGATTTATCCTCCATGAGAGATTGTTGAATAGAGAAAGATACATTCTGAAAATGAAGATGAAGAAGAAGGAGAAAGGGAGAAAAGTTTCATATTAGTAAATTCATCCATCCGAGAGAATTTTCAATACATATGTTTCTAAATATTCAATGCATCAAATACAAGCCATAATAATCTAAACGCACTAGAAGTTTGGATCCTTTTGAAAGATCCCTCAACAATGTGATATCTCCATGAAATTAACCCTTTCTCTTCTTTCCAGAATGTTCTGTGAATTTTGATGATATGCTGATTTCAAATCTAGATTAATCCGATTCTTTTTTCTGATTTCTAGTTTTTCGATGGATAATGGAAATGGAGATAAGTCACCCTGTCACTCTGAACCGACATGAGATTTTCATCAGCTCCTCTGCCAATTCTATGGTTCCTTTTTTTGCGAGAATCTCCTCCCTTCTTCTAGTCAAGGATAATCAAAAGCCATATTTCCACCGGACTTTCCTTGATCAAGGAGAAGATTCTTTTCTTTAGGAACTGATGGATCGATCCACGTCTTGCTAATTATGGAACGAGTCTCACGTATTGCTTGACGTAAAACAGATAGTGGTTCCTTTTGCTTGAGAGATAGGATTTGTTTGAATCTTTTCACGGCTCGATAGATAATTTGATAAGCCAATGATTTTTTTCCGTGTTTCAGAATACGGTTAACCAACATGTTAACTAATCGATTACGATAAATTGGATCGGATTTTGCAATTTTTTCTTCTGCAGTACCTCGACGTGACATGAGCGTGAAAGAGGTTCAAGAATCAGTTTTATTTTGATAAGGGCTAAAAACGAATCGCTTATTTTGGCTTTTTGACCCCATATTGTAGGGTGGATTTCAAAAGATATGAAAGATCTCCCTCCAAGTACATACGACTTTCATCGAATACGGCTTTCTATATGTATCTATGAGATCGAGTATGGAATTCTGTTTACTCACTTTCACTTTAAATTGAGTATCCGTTTCCCTTCTTTTCCTGCTAGGATTGGAAATCCTGTATTTTACATATCCATACGATTGAGTCCTTGGGTTTCCGAAATAGTGTAATGGAAAAGAAGTGCTTCGAATCATTGCTATTGGACTCGGACCTGTTCTGAAAAAAGTCGAGGTATTTCGAATTGTTTGTTAACACGGACAAAGGAAGGGAAAACCTCTGAAATTATTCCAATATCGGACCTTGGACATATAGTAGTTCCGAATCGAATCTTTGTCTCATGGTAGCTTCTAGTCCCCTTCCGAAACTTTCGTTATTGGGTTAGCCATACACTTCACATGTTTCTAGCGATTCACACGGCATCATCAAATGATACAAGTCTTGGATAATAATCTACAACGCACTAGAACGCCCTTGTTGGCGATCCTTTACTCCGACAGCATCTAGGGTTCCTCGAACAATGTGATATCTCACACCGGGTAAATCCTTAACCCTTCCTCCTCTTACTAATACTACAGAATGTTCTTGTGAATTATGGCCAATACCAGGTATATAAGCAGTGATTTCAAAGGTTAATCGTACTCTGGCAACTTTACGTAAGGCAGAGTTTTTTTGGGGTGATAGTGGAAAAGTTGACAGATAAGTCACCCTTACTGTCACTCTACAGAACCTTTAATGAGATTTTCACCTCATACGGCTCCTCGTTCAATTCTTTCGAAGTAATTGGATCCTTTTCTTCGTTCGAGAATCTCCTCCCTTCTTCTACTCCGTCCCGAAGAGTAACTCAGACCAATTCATTCACGTTTTCATGTTCCAATTGAACACTTTCCATTTATGATCAAAGGAGAAGATTCTTCTTTTTAGCAAACCTATGCGGATCAAATCACGATCTTCTAATTATAAGAAGAACAAGAGATCTTTCTCGATCAATCCCTTTGCCCCTCATTCTTCGAGAACCAGAAAGATCCTTTTCGAGTTTGAATTTGTTCATTTGGAATCTGGGCTCTTCTATCTTCTACTCTTTTTTTTTATATTTCTTTTTAGATCAAAAGCACTATGTGAAATCTTCGGGTTTTCCTCCTCCTCTATCCCTATATCCCATAGGTATAGCATTTGAATCAATAGAGAACCTTTTATTCTGTATGAATCGATATTCTTAATTCTTA
>JAKCPB010000826.1:0-92500 GCA_021442155.1 Cymbidium sinense | reverse complement strand
AAAAAATATAAAGAAACTAAAGGACCAGAAAGCAAAACTCAATTTACTAAGTCTACAAAAAGAATAAAAGAAATATTATCAATATGATTTCCTATATATATATATATATATACATAGGAAATTCAAACAGTACGTTTTCCAATTTCTTAGTAGAGATCTAATTGATCTAGTCAACTTTTTATTCATAGCTATAGCAAGTTACCATGACATAATAGATCGGTGACATTTTAGAAAGCGAGTAGAGATTTTCAATAATGGAAAGAAAAAATCGATAAAGAAAAAAAGAGCGATCGATCGAATGATGACCATCGCATTACAAATGCGATGCTCTAACCTCGAGCTAAGCGAGGATATAAGAGCAATAGTGTATGGAATAGGAAACTATCGGATCTTAGCTATTACTAGTGATTCTTCTTCTTTTTTTATTTCATTTATTGATTATTTAAATTTATTCTCTTTTAGTTATATGTTATATATTTTTTGTTATATATTTTATATTCTATTTAGATATATACTAGATCTAAATAGAAATTCTATTCCATATTCATATATATGAATATGAAATATCAATCTATCAATGAAATTCTATTTTTATATTTTCATGGAACGGTCGATATTCATTCTTTTTTTTTTTCATTTCAAAATATAAAAATAGAATTTCATTGATAGATTGATATTTCATATTCATATATATGAATATGGAATAGAATTTCTATTTAGATCTAGTATATATCTAAATAGAATATAAAATATATAACAAAAAAATATATAACATATAACTAAAAAAGAGAATAAATTTAAATAATCATCAAAAGATCAAAAAAAAGCAATACGTAATAGCTAAGATCCATAGTGTATTCCTATACACTATTGTTTATATCCGCTTAGCTCAGATAGAGCATCGATTTGTAATGCGATCATAATGCCTGACTCGATCTTTTCTTTATCGATTTTTTCTTTCCATTATTGAAAATCTCTACTCGCTTTCTAAATGTCGAGTCACCGATCTATTATGTCATGGTAACTTGCCTATAGAATAAAAAAAGTTGACTAGATCAATTAGATCTCTATGTAAGAAATTGGAAAACGAATTTCGAATTATATATATATATATAGGAAATATATTGATAATATTTCTTTCTCGTTTTGTAGACTTTAGTAAATTGAGTTTTGCTTTAGGTCCTTTAGTTCACCAATTTATATTTTTTTCAAATGAAAGCTAATCAAAAGGAGCCTTTATATGTCTCATCGAGGACCTGCTTCAAAAAAAAATATACCGGGAGCTTTACCGACTAACTAGTAAAAGACCCGCATCTAGAAGTGATCTTCAAACCCAATTGGCCTGAAGAAGATCACAATATCGTATTCGCTTAGAAGAGAAAAATGCTTTCATTATGGTCCGATGAGCATAATTACTTAAATATGTGCATATTGCGTGAAAAAGCCAAAGGGTCAGGCCGTTTTACTACAACTACTTGAGATGCTTGATAACATCCTTTTCGATTAGGTATGGCACTATTCGGAGCTGACAATTAGTTAACCATGACACATCTTAGAATGGTCGATAGTGGTATACCAAGTTGAAACCCCAGATATTATTATTAAGGATAAAGAAAGATCGAAAGCTCGATTCAAAATTATCTTGTTTCATTTCATCTGGAATTGTCAAACAATTTGACTATTTTCTTACAATATAAAGGATTTGTAAATCAAATAATAGATAGTAAATGGATGGTCTTAAAATAAATGAGTTGTTGGTCGAGAATTTTATTCCCGCCGACTTGATTCTAACGAAAATACAAAAGCAAGGTTCATACCAATTTTGACTCCTTTCACCAAGTAAATAGAGTACCTTGTCTCATTCAATGATCAAAAGGATCCACACGATCTTTTTTCTTCTTTTCAATAGATTTCTATTTGTATTTCTTTTACATTGTGGATTAATTAGGGATAGAGAATGTCTATTAAATAAGGGTCTTACTGCAGAATAATGATATCAATTCTTATTTTATTTGATACATTGTAGTTGGTAATTGATGAATGAAAAGAAACGAGAGAGAGGATTGAACCAGAAACAAAAGTCTACATAGCCAATGCTACCTTGAACCACTCACCATCTCTCCTACAGAATGTTATTCTTGACCAAAACCCAAATGAATAGCGAGTCCTTCATCTTAATTGTAGTACATGTATGACGGTCTGATGGTTCCATAAGAAGAAATTTATTAAACTTAGATGAAATAGTAATAGTCATTGGTAGATTACTAAATTTGAATGAAATTGAATCGATTCAACTATTTCATTTCATCTTTGTTCAAAAAGGTGACACCGCATCTTTTCCAATTAGTCTATTTTTATGTTATTTTGTACTGTACAATTCCTTTTTTTGTGGGATCGAAATTATTTCGAATTTTTTGAAATAATGGAAATTTGGCTAACGTGGAACTTCTATACCCCGTCAGTCCCGATCTGATGAATTGATCAACTCATCTCTCCCTTTTTCGTGAAAGGGAAGACGGGGAACAAAATAGAATCTCTGGGGGAAATCTTTATTTCTTTGGTTTTTTTCATTTTTCATCGACAAGTATGAAAATTTTGATTTATTCTATTATTCTAATAGCACCATTGGTTGGGGAGAAACATATGTAGATTTGTAAAATCGTTACTTTACTAATTATTAGAATAAGATGATTATATTCAATATTGATTTGAAGAGCGACCATACTTTGATTTTCTTTTCTATTGTTATTTTCGTGATAAACGAAATGGAATAGAGTATCCATATTTTGACCAAGAATACTGACACAAATTGTCTTCGCTTATTATAAACAAAAAAATGAACTTCACATAATTATCTCATAGTACTTTTCGGGTTTAGATGACCTTCTTTAGTTCCAAACAAACTTTGTTTGTGCATCCGAATGACTAATTGGAAACAATCTATCTTATTCTCATACAAATTGCATTGCATTTTTTTATGTATGTGTTCTAGTTCCAATTCAAGAAGGAAAGGAGGATACTAATAAAATACCAACCAACGCCTTTTGAAGGAATCTGTTGGAATATTCTATTTTTGATACTTCATCCGTCCTTTTCTTATTTCCATCTCATTTCTACTACTCGCTTTCTTTTGTATTTGCATATTGTATGACCTATAGAATATTGGACATATGATTATATACCTCATAATTCTATGTAGATTTTATGTACTTTTCTATTTTATATATAAGATATAAGTAAAATAAGTAAAGGAATAAGAATGAATAATTGGATAAGTGTACAAGAAAAGAATAGGTGATAGAAAAGGAAAAGTGGAAAAGCGAGAAAATGAGATGATGATACAATAATAATAAAGAATCCTATTTTGACTCAAGACCATTGATTCCACTATGATTATAAATCAATAATGGAAAAATTCCTTCATTTCATAGAGATACATCATTTGCATGGATATAGTAAGTCTGGTCGCTTTAATGGTAGTGTTTACATTTTCTTCTTTCACTTGTAGTATGGGGAAGGAGTGGGCTTTAGAACTAGGAAGATTACTAATTTAGTACTTTCTTGAAAAATCTATTTGTATCAATTGTAATCGCAAAAGCTTAAAAAAACTTCACTTACTTTAGTTTATCTATATTTAGATATTATTTTTAGATATATTACTAGATTTTCTATTAGATTTCTAATTAATCCTCTATTAAATAATTAAAATTAAATAATTTTAAATAATTAAATAGTCTTCTTTTATTATTTTATTATTATTTATTATTAGATATTATCTAATATTATTCTAATATTCTTAGATTTCTATAATTCTCTAATATATGATATGTATATTATATGGTATTTATATGGTATATAGTATATGCCTGTACTCTTCTTCCTACATAAGTATATGGTATATGGTATATAGTTAATAAATAACTAACTAACTAAGTAATAATAAAATAAGTAAAACTAACTAAAAAACTAAAAATGAACTAAAACTAATAAAATAACAACTAAAAAAATAAAACTAACTAAAATAATCTAACTAATAAATAAATAACTAATAACTAAACCTAATAAAATTAATAAACTAATGACTAACTAATAAACTAATAATAAAAAATAACTAACTAATAATAATAACTAATAATAACTAACTAGAAATAACTAATAAATAACCAATAAAAAGAATCGGTAAAGTAATAATAATAACTAATAAAATAATAAACTCATAACTAATAAAAACTAATAAAATAATAAACTCATAACTAATAAAACTAATAAAATAACTAATAAAAAACTAAAACTAACTAATTAATAAATTAACTAATAAATAAAAAAAACTAACTAAACTAACTAATAATAATAACTAACTCATAACTAACTAATAATAATAAACTAATAACTAATAATATCTAAACTAAATTGATAACTAATAAACTAATAACCACAATAAAACCTAAGTTAAAACTAAACCTAAAACTAATAAAACTAATAACTAAATAACTAACAAATAAAAACAAAAAATAAAACTAATAACTAACTTAACTAATAACTAATAAACTAAAACCTAAATAACTAATAAATTAAAACTAATAAACTAAATAACTAAATAATAATGAACTAATCTTGATAACTAAAACTTAATAAAATAATAACTAAAACTATTAACAAACTAAACTAATGAAACTGACTAATAATTAATAAAAATAACTAAACTAATACTAATAGTAACTAAATAGCTAACTAACTAGTAAACATAACTTATAAAATTAATAATAATAAACTAATAAAATAAAAACTAAATAACCTAATAAAACTAACTAAACTAAACTAATAACTAATAAATAATAAACTAAAAAATAAATAACTAAACTAATAACTAATAAATAATAAAACTAATAAAAAACTAAATAAAAACTAACTAATAAATAATTAATAAACTAATAACTAAACTAACTAAAATTAACAAACCTAATAATAACTAACTAAAAACTAAATAAACTAAACTAAACTAATAATAATTAATAATAACTAACTAATAACTAAAAAATAAATAACCTAATAACTAACCAAAACTAATAATAAAACTAAACTAATAATTAACTAATAATAACTAATAACTAACAAGTAAATAAAACTAACTAAACTAAACCCAATAAGAAATAAAACTAATAATAATAATAATTAATAACACTAAATAACTAAATAATAACTAATAAAATAATAAACTAATAATAAACTAATGAAATAAAACTAATAACTAAACCTAATAACTAAAAAAACTAACTAATAACTAAAAACTAATAAACTAATAACTAAATAATAAACTAACCAACTAGTAAACTAATAAATAAATAACTAACTAATAACTTATAAAACCTAATAAACTAAATAATAAAAATAATAAATAACTAGATAACTAACTAATAAATTAATAACTTACAAAAATAAATAACTAATAACTAATAACTAAAACTAATAACCAAAAGTAAATAATAAAAACTAAACTAACTAAACTAATAACTAATAACTAAACTAATAACTAAAACTAATAATAATAATTACTAATTAAAACTAATAAAATTAATATCTAATAAAATGAAAAGCTAATAAATTAAATAAACCTAATTACTAAACTAATAACTACTAATTAAATAATAACTAAACTAATAACTAAACTAACTAAACTAATAAACTAATAACTAAATAAATAATATAACTAATAAATAAATAACTACAATAATAAAAAATAATAATAAACTAAAATAAATAATAATAATAACTTATAACCAACTAAAAAACTAATAACTAAACTAATAATTAAACTAAAAACATAATAGAATCAATAATTAAAACTAATAATAAACCTAATAACTAATTAATAACCACAACTAACTAAATTAACAAACTAATAACCAAACTAATAAACCAATAATAAAACTAATAATACTAAAAAACTAACTAATAAACTAATAACTAAACAAACTAATAACTAAAAACTAACTAAACTAACTAAACTAACTAAAAAACTAAAATAATAAATAACTAATAAATAAACTAATAACTAAAAACTAATAATAACTAATAATAAAAACTAGAAAACTAAATAAAACTAAACTAATTTCTACATAACTAATAAAATACTAAACTAATAATTAAAAAACTTAATAAATAAACTAATAAAAATAATAAAACTAATAAAACTAATAAAAGCTAATAAATAACTAACTAAATAACTAATAAACTAATAAAAATAAAATAACAAATAATAAATAATAACTAATAACCAAAAAATAATAACTAAAAAACTAAATAAAACTAAACTAATTTCTAAATAACTAATAATAATGATAACAACTAACTAAATAATCAAATAAACTAATAATAAAACTAAATAAAACTAACTAATAATAATAACTAACTAATAATAACTAATAACTAAAACTAAATAACTAAGATAAAAACTAATAATAATAAACTTAATAAAACTAAACTAAAATTAATAAAACTAACTAAACCTAATAACTAATAAATAAATAATAACCAAAAAAAATAATTAACTAATAACCAACTAGTAACTAAACTAATAAAATTAGTAATAATTAAAACTTACTAACTAATAATTAAAACCATAATAATAATAAAAATAATAAACCTAATAAAAATAATAAACTAATAACTAAATAATAATAATAATAATAATAATAATAATTAAAACTAACTAAATAATAAACTAAAAACTAACTAATAACAAACTAATATTAGTGATACGTGCGACTATCTTCACTATAGAAAGAAAAAAAGATTGAATCGTCTAGTAAATACTAGAAAAAATATAGGCTTTCTACATATGAATCGTCCAAAGTAAAGATTTTTATCACCGTAGCAAGGAAAAAGACTTCATGAGAACCAAAAAAATCGGAAGAAATAGGTATGGCCTATATACTATACTCTATGGATAAAGAGAAAGAGTCGAATTGATAGAGAAAGCACCGTAAAGATCCATTAGTAAACTATTCTTTGGTAAATACAGTTTAGAACTACTTACTTATGTCATGATATGGGATAAAAAAAGTGATAAATCAACTTATGTAATAGTCGATCTACTAAAGTATTGAGCAAAGCATCGATCCCAAAGATAGTAAGTCCTTTTTTCTTAACGAGGAAAGTCTTTTCAAAGATTCTATATAAATAGAAATATCATATATCATATATGAAATATGAAAGAGATAGTTACCTTTCAAAAAATTCTAACGATATCGGGGCTATCTATGCTTCATTCTTAAGGTGGGAGAAAAGATAAAACTAATCATTGATCCAAATTAGAATTGGAAACTTATGCAATAAACATCTTCGGTTAACCCAAGAGAAAATAGAATAGATTGATGAGAAATTTAATTCATAGGATAGATTAAGAGAAGATGGGAAGCAAAAGAATCGATCTGATGAGGTAGGAAACTCTCAAGTAATGCGGTTCTAAGGGAGGGAATTTACTAACCTACCGGGAGAACAGCCATTCTACAAGGTGATTCGAAATGCGGAGGCTTGGTCTGATCAAGTATTGGAAACAAGCTATACACACTCTGGAATTATATTGAAGCACATAATTGGTTAAAATAACGAGGCATTTTGAATAAGACCATTCTCTTTTTTTGGATCCAATCAAATTAAAGAAATCGTTCCTATGATAAGATGCAATCAAGAATTTTATTATATCCTTTCTTTCTAAATTTAGAAAATCATTTGATTTTGTACATTTTCTACTGATATCTCATAAGGATAAATGCTGATACCATATATAGAACTAATAAAGCTATTTTGATAAATCTTATGAAGTCTAAAATGAAAATAATTAATGAAAAAAAAAAAAAATAAAAGATAAAAGAAACTAGATTTCTATATTCTATTTAGCTATTTATATTCTATTTTTTCATTATATAGCACTTCCACCAGAATCTAAATGGAAATAAGCTAGGTTGCAAAAAAATCATTTTTTCGTTATCCTGGGAAATGCTTTGGCAATATAATGGGTCCCCGCACCTATTATTTATGTCATAATAAATCCAACACTTGCCTCGACTTCAATATCATAATTTCTCTAGTAAATAACTAAAGAAAATAGATGGATGGAAGATAGGAAAGAAAGGGACTAATCATAACTAAAATATCTATCTTTGAAGTTCACTAAAAACTTGACTGTTGGGTCTCTTTGTATGTGTTGTCCCGAAAGAGGAGGACTTAAAGATTATTCGTCACGGAACCCAAGTGAAAATTGTTGTAGAGAATCTGTAAACGACTTTTGAGGAATGGGCCGACCATTTCTCAAGAACAACTAAGGGTCCTAATACTACCACTTGGATCTGGAACCTACATGTCGATGCTCACGATTTCGATAGTCATACCGTGATTTAGAGGAGATCTCGAAAAGTCTTTAGTGCTCATTTTGGCCAACTCTATTATCTTTCTTTGAGAGGCCATGTACTTCCGCTTTTTCCAATTATGAAGCATGGCTATCCTACTCATATTGCACCCAAAGGCCCAAGTAGTTTGGCCAATAGTAGGTCAAGAAATATTGAATGGGGATGTGGTTTCGAGGAATACAAATAACCTCCGGTTTTTTCAGATTTGGCGAGCATCTGGAATCACTAATGAATTACAACTCTATTGTACCGCAATTGGTGCATTGGTCTTTGCATCGTTAATGCTTTTTGGGTTGGTTCCATTATCACAAAGCCTCCAAAATTGGCTTGGTTCCAAGATGTAGAATCTATGTTGAATCATCACTTAGCGGGGTTACTAGGACTTGGGTTTCTTTCTTGGACACCAAATCCACATATCTTTACCAATTAACCAATTTCTTGACTGGAGTTGATCCTAAAGAAATACCACTTCCTCATGAATTTATATTGAATCGGGATCTTTTGGATCAACTTTATCCAAGTTTTTAGAGGAGCAACGCCTTTTTCACCTTGAATTGGGCAAAATATGCGAATTTCTTAGTTTTCGTGGAGGATTAGATTCAATAGGGGGTCTTTGATTGAGTGATATTGCACACCATCATTTAGAAGCGATTTTGTTCTTGATCGCAGTCATATGTATAGGACTAACTGGGCCATTGGTCAGAAAGACATTTTAGAGGCTCATAAAGGTCCATTTACGGGCCGGCCATAAAGGTCTCTATGAAATCCTAACAACGCCATGGCATGCTCAATTATCTCTCGAATCGCTATGTTAGGTTCTTTAACCATTGTTGTAGCTCACCATATGTATTCCATGCCCCTATCCATACCTTATTGACTATGGTACACAACTTTCGTTGTTCACACATCACATGTGGATCGGAGGATTTCTTATAGTTGCCACGCATGCATATATTTATGGTAAGAGACTACGATCCAACTATACAACGATCTATTAGATCGTGTCCTTAGACACCGTGATGCAATCATATCACATTTGAAGGGCATGCATATTTCTAGGTTTCGCTTTGGCTTGTATATTCATAATGATACTATGAGCTTTAGGGCGCCCCCAAGATATGTTTTCAGATTCGCTATACAATTACAACCCATCTTTGCTCAATGGGTACAAACACCCATACTTTAGACCTAGCATAAGTCGGTGCAACAACAAGTACCGCCTTAACTTGGGAGGTGGTGAGTTAGTAGAGCAAAGTTGCTTTGTTACCTATCCCATTAGGAACTGCAGATTTTTGGTTCATCACATTCATGCATTTACAATTCATGTAGTATTGATCCTACAAAGGTGTTCTATTTGCTCAGATTCGTTTGATACGATAAAGCAAATCTTGGTTTTCGTTTCCCTTGTGATGGGCCTGGTAGGGGAACATGTCAAGTATCCGCTTGGGATCATGTATTCTTAGGTCTATTCCGGATGTACAATGCAATTTCGGTAGTAATTTTTCATTTCATTGGAAAATGCATGGATGTTTGGGGTACTATAAGTGATCAAGGAGTAGTCACTCATATCACGGGAGGGAACTTTGCACGAGTTCCATTACTATTAATGGATGGCTCGGATTTCTTATGGACATAGGCATCTCAAGTAATTGCCTTATGGTTCTTCATTATTTGCATATGGTCTTTTTTCTTAGGTGCTCATTTTGTGGGCTTTTAGTTTAATGTTTCTATTCAGGTGTGGTTATTGGCAAGAACTCATTAAATCCATCGTTTTGGCTCATAACAAATTAAAAGTTGCTACCCCTAGAGCCTTGAATATTGTACAAGGCGTTGTAGGAGTAACCCATTACCTTCCGGGTGGAATTGCCACAACATGGGCATTCTTCTTAGCAAGAATTATTGCGTAGGATAATGGCTAGGAGGATTTGAAAGGCATTATGACATTAAGATTCCCAAGGTTTAGCCAAGCTTAGCTAGACCCCACTACCGTCAGATTTGGTTTGGTATTGCTACCGCATGACTTCAGAGTCATGATGATAGTTCAAGAACGCCTTTATCGAACATTTTGCTTAGCACTTTGGACGCTTAGCAATAATCTTTACGTGGGACGTCCAAATCTTTTCATGTAGCTTGGCAAGGAAATTTTGAGTCATGGATACAGGACCCTTTACATGTAAGACCTATTGCTCATGCAATTTGGGATCCTCATTTTGGTCAACCGAGAAGCCTTTACTAGAGGAGGTGCTATCGGTCCAGTGAATATCGCTTATTCGTATTTATCGGTGTGGTATACAATCTGAGCACCAATGGGGATCTTTATACCGGAGCTCTTTTCTATTACTTCTTCGCTATATCCTTAATAGCAGTTGGTTACACCTACAACCAAAATGAAAACCAAGCGTTTCTTGGTTCAAAATGCCGAATCTCATCTCAATCATCATTTGTCGACTTTTGGAGTAAGTTCCTTGGCTTGACAGACAT
Source organism: Cymbidium sinense (assembly GCA_021442155.1). Taxonomy (NCBI): domain Eukaryota; kingdom Viridiplantae; phylum Streptophyta; class Magnoliopsida; order Asparagales; family Orchidaceae; genus Cymbidium; species Cymbidium sinense. Next base: position 81,611 of record JAKCPB010000826.1, on the reverse strand, counting down.
TTAGTTCATGTCGCTATTCAATCGAGGGATAGTACGCCGATGGAATAATTTCTTAGGCGTATTGCGTATCCCCAAGGGTTGGGCCCACTTTTACGGGTCAATAAAATCTTTATGCTCAAAACCCCGATTCCGAGTCATTTATTTGGTACCTTCCAAGGAACTGTCATTCTATCCTTCTTGGGGATTCCATCCCAAACGCAAAATTTATGGCTAACCTAAATTGCTCATCATCATTTAGCTATTGCATTCCTTTTTCTTTGTTGGCCATATGTATAGAACTAACTGGATTGGACACAATATTAAAGATCTTTTAGAAGCACATATTCCTCGGGTCGATTAGGATGTGGTCATAAGGGTCTTATGACACAATAAATAATTGCTTCATTTTCAATTGGGCCTTGCTCTAGCCTCTTTAGGGGTTATTACTTCCTTAGTAGCTCAACACATATACTCTTTACCCGCTTATGCATTCATAGCACAAGACTTTACTACTCAAGTGTTATATACTCATCACCAATACATCGCAGGGTTCATCATGACAGAGCCTTTGCTCATGGGGCTATATTCTTCATTAGGGATTACAATCGAACGAATGAGGATAATGTATTGGCAAGAATGTTATATCATAAAGAAGCTATAATATCTCATTTAAGTTGGGCCTATTTTTGGGGTTCCATACCTTGGGCCTTTATGTTCATAACGACGTCATGCTTGCTTTTGGTACTGGAAAAACAAATATTAATTGAACCTATATTTGTCCAATGGATACACCGCTCATGGCAAGACTTGTATGGGTTCGATATACTCTTATCTTCAACGAATAGCCCAACATTCAATGCAGTCGAAGCATATGGTTACTCTGGTTGAATACTATTAATGAGAATAGTAATTCACTTTTCTTAACAATAGGTCGGAGATTTCTTGGTTCATCATGCTATTGCTGGGTTTACATACATGACTACATTGATTTTAGTAAAGGTGCTTTAGATGCGCGTGGTTCCAAGTTAATGCCGATAAAAGGATTTGGTTATAGTTTTCCTTGCGACGGTGGCGTGACTTGTGATATTTACGCTTGGGACGCATTTTATTTGGCAATTTTACGGATGCTAAATACCATTGGATGGGTTACTTTTATTGGCATTGGAAACACATCACATTATGGCGGTAACGCTTTCACAATTTAATGAATCCTCCACTTATTTGATGGGATGGTTAAGAGATTATCTATGGTTAAACTCTTCACAACTTATCAATGGATATAACCCTTTTGGTATGAATAGTTTAGGGCGTGGATGTTCTTATTTGGACATCTTGTTTGGGCTACTGGATTTATGTTCTTAATTTCCTGGCGTGGCTATTGGCAGGAATTGATTGAAGGTCGTGTAGGAACAAGGTTCAAATCTCTCGGTCTATTAGGATGCCTCAGCTGCATACATCACTACACTTCCACTTGACACCTATCGTAATGATAAACGGCTTGTCTCGCCTTGACCTTATCTTGGATTCTCAATACGCCTCCATCCCTGAGGCAGAACCCACGGCCTACTGCTACCGGGAGGCTCGGGAAGTCGAATAGGAGAGCACTCATCTTGGGGTGGGCTTACTACTTAGATTCTTGCGGTTATCCGCTCCGATTTGGCTACCCAACGCTAGTAGGCATGATAACGGTACACGAGGTGCGTCCTTCCGGTCCTCTTGTACTAGGGAAAGGTCCTCTCAATGCTCTCACGGATATGGACCGAACTGTCACGACGCTCGAACCCCGACGCTTTAATGGGCGAATGACCAACCCTTGGAACATACTACCGGTGAAGAACATCGAGGTGCCAAACCTTCTGTTGATGTGAACTCTTGGGGAAGATCACTGTTATCCCTAGAGTAACTTTTATCCGTTGACGGCCTTCCACTCACCGTGGATCACTAAGGCGACTTTTGTCCCCGCCGACGGGTGGGTCTTGTCAAGCTCCCTTATGCCCTTGCACTCGAGGGCCAATCTCCGTCCGCCCGAGGAAACCTTTGCCCTCCGTTACCTTTTGGGAGGGCCCATAGAAACGGTCTACGAGCCCCTTGGCCCGTAGGTTCTGACATAAGGTTAGAATTCTAGCTCTTCCAGAATCTCAAAAGAACCTCTTTTCGTTCTATGAGCTTTGAGGTGTATGAAGTTTCATATTTTAATCTTGCAGCGGAGCGATAGAGACTACATTTTACTTAGGTTGATCTAGGGGGCACCTAAATAAGGGTCACCCTTCTTTGAAACACTTTGGTATTGCTCCTAGATCGGGATACAAATAATGAATCGAGCACATGGAGCCATCTCATTCTCTCCTAAAGAAAAATATGGTAAACTAACTGATCTTTACATCGTTGATGAAAGAGCCCAATGCAACAAAATGCATGTTGGGTCTTTGAAACAGCTCAATCATTTCATAATAATCGCTTTTATCTGTTTACCGAAGGTCTACTCCAGTATAGCCCTAATACATTCCATTTTAATTTTGTTTTGTATAGAAATTTGAGTAGTAGTAGGAACAATAAAATAAACACAATAATTCATTCAAACGGACCCAATTGGTCTTTGTCAAATCTCGGATAAAATACCCATCTCTCTCCATCCACTTTCATGAATGAATTACATATGATATTTTTATTCTTCTTTATTTGTTATTTGAATTGTTTTTCATTGAATTGAAAATAAAAATAGAATTTGTAATTTGTTTATTGAATTCTGAATTATTGAATTTCTTTCATTTCTTCTTTACTATAAGATAAGGGATTCTTTACTTTTACTTTTTATTTATAAGATATAAGATCAATATGAAATAGAAGAAATATACAAAATATACATAAGATAATAAGTATAAACTAAGTATAAGAGCATGCTATGTCTAAACCTCACATATAGAAATAGAATCAAAAGGAGAAAAAAAAATAGAAGTAGGATGACATTATATGAATCTTGAAACAAGGTATGTCCTACAAACAAAACAAACTCTCAACTATGCATTATTTGATCAAAATTATTTTCTTGTTTCATCGAATTTGCTTCATTAATAGGCTCGCGGTTCGACTTTGATCGTTATGAGTTTGTGCCAAGATCGAGCCCAAGGCAAGAACAATGAAAATGGCTCCCTCTTTAGTAAGATTATATGAGCAAATGCGAACCAAAATATGTCATTGCTATGGGAGCTTGTACTATTACAGAGGAGGGATGTTGATCGATTCTTATAGACTTTGGAGTCGATAAGCTAATTCACGTGGATGTCTATTTGCCGGGTTGTCCACCTAAGCCGAGAGGCAATTATAGATGCTTTAACGAAACTTAGTAAGAAAATATCCCGAAAAATATTTGAAGATAGAACTGTGTATCAACAGGAGAATCGATGTTTTGCTACTAATCACAAGTTTTACCTTACGACGCAGTACTCGCTTTCTCTAAATGTCGAGTCACCGATCTATTATGTCATGGTAACTTGCAGCTATAGCTATGAATAAAAAAGTTGACTAGATCAATTAGATCTCTACAGAAGAAATTGAAAAACGTAACCTTCGTTTGAATTTCCTATGTATATATATATATATATGTAATCCGAATATTGATAATATTTCTTTTATTCTATTTTGTAGGACTTTAGTAAATTGAGTTTTGCTTTGTTGGTCCTTTAGTTGAATTTATATTTTTTTTCAAATGAAAGCTAATCAAAAAGGAGCCTTTATATGTCTCGTTATCGAGGACCTCGTTTCAAAAAATACGTACCGGGAGCTTTACCGGGACTAACTAGTAAAAGACCCATCCGAAGTGATCTTCAAACCCAATTGCGCTATGGAAAAGATCACAATATCGTATTCGTTTAGAAGAGAAACAGAAATTGCTTTCATTATGGTCCGACAGAATTACTTAAATATGTGCATATTGCTGGAAAAGCCAAAGGGTCAACTAGGTTTTACTACAACTACTTGAGATGCGTTTGGATAACATCCTTTTCGATTAGGTACCGACCATTCACGGAGACAATTAGTTAACCATAGACACATCTTAGTGAATGGTCGTATAGTGGATATACCAAGTTATCGTTGCAAACCCCGAGATATCATTATTACGAAGGATAAAGAAAGATCGAAAGCTCGATTCAAAATTATCTTGTTTCATCCCCTACGGAATTGCCAAACCATTTGACTATTGACTCCTTACAATATAAAGGATTTGTAAATCAAATAATAGATAGTAAATGGATCGGTCTTAAAATAAATGAGTTGTTGGTCGAGAATATTATTCCGTCCGACTTGATTCTAACGAAAAGCAAGGTTCATACCAATTTTGACTCCTTTCGAAGTAAATAGAATACCTTGTGCCTGTCTCATTCACGCATCAAAAAGGATCGGCAATAGGATCTTTTTTCTTCTTTTCAATAGATTTCTATTTGTATTTCTTTTACCTATCACAGGGATTAATTAGGGATAGAGAATGTCTATTAAATAAGGGTCTTACCGTTAGAATAATGATATCAATTCTTATTTTATTTGATACATTGTAGTTGGTAATGTTGATGAATGAAAAGAAACGGAGAGAGAGGGATTCGAACCCTCGGTAAACAAATGTCTACATAGCAGTTCCAATGCTACGCCTTGAACCACTCGGCCATCTCTCCTACAGAATGTTATTCTTGACCAAAACCCAAATGAATAGTGAGTCTTTCATCTTAATTGTAGTACATGTATGATGGTCCGATGGTTCCATAAGAAGAAATTTGGTTATTAAACTTAGATGAAATAGTAATAGTCATTGGTAGATTACGAAATTTGAATGAAATTGAATGATTCAACTATTTCATTTCATCTTTGTTCAAAAGGTGACACCGCATTTTTTCCAATTAGTCTGTTTTATGTTATTTTGTACCGTAATTCCTTTTTTTGTGGGATCATTTTCCATGGGGATGAGAATAATTATAGAATGAATTGCTAATTATGCCTAGATCTCGAATCAATGGAAATTTTATTGATAAGACCTCTTCAATTGTAGCCAATATCTTATTACGAATAATTCCGACAACAACTTCAGAGAAAAAAGGCATTTACCTATTACAGATGGGTGCGATTTGATTTTTTCTTGTTTTTTTTTACCTCGGTTTTACAGAAAAAAAAGAACGTAGTTAGGAATAGAAAAAATAAATTAGTGAAAGAAACCTACGCTTGGTGAAGGTGAAGTTTAGAGATAGAGCAATTCCTTCCGTCGTGTATCCTCGATTGATGCGCCTTAGATGCCTCAATTATCGATTTTAGTATTAAGGTTAGATCTATAGGTTTCTGTATTGGACGCCAAATACTACTTCATTTAGTACCAATAGGTGGCATCGGGAAAAAGCACTACACCTAGGAATCAACAACACAAAAACTTTGTTATAAATAAACCTTTTCCTTGTGACGGACTAAAAGAATGGTTAGGAAAATAAAGATCCATCTCATTCGTACTTTTGATACCCGTATAACCATCAAAGATTGAAGTGACTAATTCACGGAAATCGTAGCGTTGAGTACAAATAAATCTTTAGAGTTATCATTTCTATCTAGCACTAATATCACTAACTGATTGGTGTTAAGAAAAAACCTCTTGTGGGAAGGTTGGCTAGAAATTTCTTGTAAAATACCGCTCACAAATAATAATAATGAGAATAGTGAAATTTTGATTACATGAATTATTCCTCTTAGTACTATACAGAAGGGAGGAGCCGTATGAGATGAAAATCTCACGTCAGTGAACGGAGATTCTTTTACTAGAATGAACGACCGTAACGGATGTGTCAATCCAAGGAAATTATGCGGAAGCTTTGAATTATTATGAATGAAGCTACGTGACCAAAATTGATCCAGATGATAAGTTATATACTCTATAACATAGGTCTTATACACACAAGCAACGGAGAGCATACAAAAGCTTTGGAATATTATTTCCGAGCACTAGAACGAAATCCATTTTACCACAAGCTTTTAATAATATGGCGCGTGATCGTCATTACGTGCGACTATCTTCACTATAGAGAAAGAAAAGATTGAATCGCCTAGTAAATACTAGAAAAATATAGGCTTTCTACATATGAATCGTCCAAAGTAACGATTTTATCGAAGTAAGGAAAAGACTTAGAGAACCAAAAAATCGGAAGAAGGTATGGCCTATATACTATACTCTATGGATAAAGAGAAAGAGTCGAATTGATAGAAAGAAAGCACCGTAAAGATCTATTAGTAAACTATTCTTTGGTAAGTATCTGAATACTTACTTATGTCATGATATGGGATAAAAAAAGTGATAAATCAACTTATGTAATAGAGTCTATCTACTAAAGTATTGAGCGTGTGTAGGATCCCAAAGATAGTAAGTCCTTTTTCTTAACGGAGGAAAGTCTTTTTCAAAGATTCTATATAAATAGAAATATCATATACCATATATGAAATATGAAACCGAGATAGATAGTTACCTTTCGAAAATTCTAACGATATCGGAGGCTATCTTCATTCTTCCAAGGTGGGAGAAAAGATAAAACTAATCATTGATCCAAATTAGAATTGGAAACTTATGCAATAAACATCTTGTTAACCCAAGAGAAAATAGAATAGATTGATGAGAAATTTAATTCGTTAACATAGGATAGATTAAGAGAAGATGGGAAGCAAAAAGAATCGATTCGAGTATGAGGTAGAAACTCTCAAGTATGCCTAAGGGGAGGGAATTTACTAACCTATTCAGGGAGAACAGGCCATTCTACAAGGTGATTCTGAAATTGAGGCTTGGTCTGAGTCACTGAGTATTGGAAACAAGCGCTTACTCCAGGGAATTATATTGAAGCACATAATTGGTTAAAATAACGAGGCATTTTGAATAAGACCATTCTCTTTTTTTGGATCCGAATCAAATTAAAGAAATCGTTCCTATGATAAGATGCAATCAAGAATTTTATTATATCCTTTCTTTCTAAATTTAGAAAATCATTTGATTTTGTACATTTTCTATGGTATCTCATAAGGATAAATGCTACAGATACTATAGCATAGAACTAATAAAGCTATTTTGATAAATCTAATGAAGTCTAAAATGAAAATAATTCAGAATGAAAAGAAAAGAAAATAAAAGATAAAAGAAACTAGATTTCTATATTCTATTTAGCTATTTATATTCTATTTTTCATTATATGGCACTTATTCGAATCTAAATGGAAATAAGCTAGGTTGCAAAAAAATCATTTTTCGTTATCACGGGAAATGCTTTGGCAATATAATGGGTCCCGCACCTATTATTTATGTCATAATAAATCCGAACACTTGCCAGCGAATATCATAATTTCTCTAGTAAATAACTAAAGAAAATAGATGGATGGAAGATAGGAAAGAAAGGGACTAATCATAAATAAAATATCTATCTTTGAAGTTCACTAAAACTTGACTCACGGGTCTCTTTGTATGTGTTGTCAGGAAGAGGAGGACTTAATGATTATTCTTAACCAAGTGAAAATTGTTGTAGACAGAATCTATAAAATGTCTTTTGAGGAATGGGCCACCGCCATTTCTCAAGAACAATAGCTAAGGGTCCCGATACTACCACTTGATCTGGAACCTACATGCGATGCTCACGATTTCGATAGTCATAGATTTAGAGGAGATCTCTAAAAGTCTTTAGTGCTCATTTTGGCCAACTCTCTATTATCTTTCTTTGGGAGTGGCATGTACTTCTATGGCGCTCGCTTTTCCAATTATGAAGCATGGCTAAGCGATCCTACTATATTGCACCGGTGCCCAAGTAGTTTGGCCAATAGTAGGTCAAGAAATATTGAATGGGATGTGGGCAGTGGTTACAGAGGAATACAAATAACCTACGGTTTTTTCTGATTTGAGCATCCGGAATCACTAATGAATTACAACTCTATTGTACCTAAATTGGTGCATTGGTCTTTGCATCGTTAATGCTTTTGTGGTTGGTTCCATTATCACAAAGCCGCTCCAAAATTGGCTTGGTTCCAAGATGTAGAATCTATGTTGAATCATCACTTAGTTGGGGACTTGGGTCTCTTTCTTGGCACACCAAATCCAATATCTTTACCAATTAACCAATTTCTGGAGTTGATCCTAAAGAAATACCTCTTCCTCATGAATTTATCTTGAATCGGGGTCTTTTGGCTCAACTTTATCCAAGTTTTGCAGGGAGCAACACCCTTTTCACCTTGAATTGGGCAAAATATGCGAATTGAAGTGGAGGATTAGATCCAAATGGGGTCTTTGGTTGAGTGATATTGCACACCATCATTTAGCTATTGCATACTCGATCGCAGTCATATGTATAGGACTAACGGGCCATTGGTCATGGTCTAGACATTTTAGAGGCTCATAAAGGTCCATTTACAGCCATAAAGGTCTCTATGAAATCTAATAACGTCATGGCATGCTCAATTATCTCCGAATCCGCTATGTTAGGTTCTTTAACCATTGTTGTAGCTCACCATATGTATTCCATGCCCCTATCCATACCTACTATTGACTATGGTACACAACTTTCGTTGTTCACACATCACATGTGGATCGGGATTTCTTATAGTTACATGTACCATATTTATGGTAAGAGACTACGATCCAACTACTGATACATCTATTAGATTGATCCTAATCGCGTGATGCAATCATATCACATTTAAACTACATGCATATTTCTAGGGTTTTGGCTTTGGCTTGTATAATGATACTATGAGCTTTAGGGCATCCCAAGATATATTTTCGATACCGCTATACAATTACAACCCATCTTTTGCTCAATGGGTACAAGACACCATACTTTAGCACCTAGTGCAACAACAAGTACCTTAACTTGGGAGGTGGTGAGAAGAAGCATGCAAAGTTGCTTTACCTATCCCATTAGAATCAGATTTTTTGGTTCATCACATTCATGCATTTACAATTCATGTGATATTGATCCCACTGAAAGGTGTTCTATTTGCTAGCTCGTTTGATATACGATAAAGCAAATCTTGGTTTTCGCTTTCCCTTGTGATGGGCCCGGGAACATGTAGCTTGGGATCATGTATTCTTAGGCCTATTCGGATGTACAATGAGTAATCTTCCATTGGAAAATGCAGATGTTTGGGGTACTATAAGTGATCAAGGAGTAGTCACTCATATCACGTGAGGAAACTTTGCAGAGTTCCATTACTATTAATGGATGGCTCGGATTTCTTATGGGCACATCTCAAGTAAATCTTATGGTTCTTCATATATGGTCTTCTTTTCTTAGGTGCTCATTTTGTTTGGGCTTTCGTTTAATGTTTCTATTCATGGCGTGGTTATTGGCAAGAACTCATTGAATCTTGAAGCTCATCTAAAAATTAAAAGTTGCTCCCGCCCTGCCTTGAGCTGAGGGCGGACGTAGAGTAACCCATTACCTTCGGGTGGAATTGCCACAACATGGGCATTCTTCTTAAAGAATTATTGCAGTAGGATAATGGCTAGGAGGATTTGAAAGGCATTATGACATTAAGATTCCCAAGGTTTAGCTAAGGCTTTCAGGACCTCACTACTCATTTATTTGGTTTGGTCACATATGACTTCAAGAGTCATGATAATCAACGCGTCTTTATCGAACATTTTGCTTAGCACTTTGGAGCTTAGCAATAATCTTTCAGGGACGTCGAAATCTGTTCATGTAGCTTGGCAAGGAAATTTTGAGTCATGGATAGGACCCTTTACATGTAAGACCTATTGCTCATGCAATTTGGGATCCTCATTTTGGTCAACTCAGAAGCCTTTACTAGAGGAGGTGCTATCCATGAATATCGCTTATTCGGTGTTTATGGTGGTATACAATCGGATTACCAATGGGGATCTTTATCTGGAGCTCTTTACTTCTTCTACTCCTACATAAAGTTGGTTACACCTACAACCAAAATGGAAAGCGTTTCTTGGTTCAAAATGCCGAATCTCGCCTCAATCATCATTTGTCGTGACTTTTTGGAGTAAGTTCCTTGGCTTGGACAAGACATTTAGTTCTCTAATCGAGGCCGATGGAATAATTTCTTGACGATGTCATATCCCACTTTTTACGGGTCAATGGAATCTTGATGGAAAATTAGTGTTTTACATCAATTAGTTGTGATAAGGCTAATGTTGATGATGATTGATATTTGCATTTTTTTTTCATTTATTCTAAGTTCATAGGTTCATTTATTATAAAAATTGGTTTAGATTTAAAAGTTCAGAGAATTGGGAAAGATATAGAGTGACTTGTAAGGATTTTAAGAAAATAATATGTGATGCAAAAAATTTAATATTTAGGATGAGACAAGAGGTACGATTGCAATTATCACTTGGAAAATTATGGTATTGGTTTGTTTTGGCGGTGCGTGAAGATATTGTCTTTTTAACGACTTTGTAGAAAGTGTGATCAAAAAAGTTGACTTTTTTTAAAATTAAAAAATTTGTAATATCCCGTAGCTTTTAGATAGCGCTTATTCGTAATATCCCGTAGTTTTCTACCCATCCTCTTTTTTTTTTTCGCTCTATCATCGATTAATCAAATTAGACTTCATTGTGTTCAATTTGTGGAATCAAGATATAGTGTGTATAATAATAGATTAAAGGATTTTGATTGAATGTATTAACTACTAATAGAAATCGCTTTACACTTGTCTGTCTATCTGAGAGCTAGATTTGCCTCAATTGCTTGTCTCTTACCCTCTACTCTTAGCTTTAGCCTATTTCAAGAGTTTGTTGAGCTTCTTGTGGATCAATGTTAGTATTTTTTGCACCATTTCCTAAAATGGTGATCTCTTTATTACTTATTCTAGCAAAACCCCATAAGAGCCACCGTTAACCATCGGTAGCGTATTCTCAAAGACCTATATCTACGGTTGGCAATGGGTTTGGTAATATCCCAATTTGTCCACTATTAGTAGATAAAATAATCTCTTTCTTTGTGAGTATATGTTTCTCCTTCTGACTCAGAATAAATATGTTTTTGAACCCTCTCTTTAAAATGAAAAGTGGACGTTAGACGAATCTCAATCACTTGTTCGATTCTACATATTGATCATTTTAAACTAAAATCAAACTTTTTGTTGGAATATTCACATTATGTATAATATCTCGACTCTCAATAGTTACATACAAGTCTATAAAACATAGCGGATGCCCATGCACGTGTGGGATGAACCAAATCCACATCAAATTTTATTTTTCCATTAGGGAGTTCGTACATATTGGGTGCATGCTGTGAATACTCCGCCGGTATGAAAAGTTCTTAATGTTAGTTGAGTCCCGGTTCCCCAATTGATTAACCGCAATAATGCCTACGGCTTCTCCCAACTCAGTCACCATGAGTAGGACTCCATAACAAAATTGATAGATCCACGATGTACTCGCAAGTAAAAGGGGTTGAATATATATTGGGTGTGCTCGAAAGGTTATGAATCGATTAACAAGTCCAATTCCAATATCTTTATTTCGGTGGCAATGCATCGTAGACCAATATATATATCGCCAATACTGATCAATTAATGTTTGGACAAAAATCTTTTCGTCATCCAATTTTGAGGACTCACGGAAATACCTGGATAGTACCACAATCCGTTCTACGAAGAATGTGTTGAACTACTTCAACAAGTCTACGTGAGGTATCCAAAGATCGATGTTCGTGCAGCAGATCTACAACCTTTGCGGGCTCCGTCAAAAATTATATATTCGTCAAAGAAAGCCCTTCCGTAAATTGCTTTGAATGGGTAAATCAATCATTTGTCCTTGAGGATCCGACATTAATCCTCTCATACCTACAATTGGTGTACTTGAGATGCATTTCCTCTAGCCCGACATGGACATTAGATGGATGGACAGGGATCACCATCCCAAAATTAGGATTCATTTCTTATCTCAAATATTCACTTGTAGCATACTATATCTCAATGGATTGACGTAATTTTTCTACCACATGTACATTCCCATAATGATGGTTTTCTCTAAAAAAAAACTTTGTTGTTGCGTCTTGAACTAACCATCCCTTAGAAGGTATTGTTAAAGATCATCAATTTCTAATGAAATAGATGTAAAGGGTCACTGGAAACCCAAAGCCTTCATTTGATCCGATATGTGATGTATATGCCATTCAAATGATCTATTAATCTACTAATAAGTCTTTTATAGCAATTCCATCTATCACTTTATTGTGAAAGAATAGATCGTTTACGCCATAAGGACCTCCATATTCGATGAGTAAGATTCCACAATGGCTGGGTGATTCAAAGACTTCCTTTTCTCAATCTTGATTCACAGAAATTAAGAAATTATGATACCGGGTTGGAGAGACCCAAATTTCCACCAGTATGGGCATCACTAATAGAATTTCTTAGTTTATATATAGAGCATGAGTTAGATAGCCTATGAGTAGGCTGCCAAAACCCCTCATGGCTTCTTCTATTTCTCGATAAAAGAAAGATGACCAACGTAGTTGAATGTATATACAACGAATTTCTCTTTTTACACTTCCTATTATTGATAGTGCTTATAAATCTCATTATAATTACCAAAAGATTCATATTGAACTGATGGGAACTTCTCTTGAGCCAACGCACGTTGATCTAGTCTCCACGAGCCACAAAGGACTATCTAAATGAATTCGTTCGCCGATAAGCTTGCATCATAAGAACTACAAAAATACTCTTTGTATACTTAAAGTTATTTTCGATAAGCTCCAAGTGCATCATATTGAGTTCGCCACCATCATACTTGCGACCATCGATGAACTGATCGAATTAACCAACCAAAGTTGGCCTCTCATTATGTATTGAGAACAGAGGAAAGCCTCGTAATAGTTGGACGATAGTAAAGGTCATAGCAAAACCCGTAGCTACTTGAAAAAAAAAAGTCGTAATCCCCTAAACAATAAAATATATTGACATGAGGAGGAACATATTTACTAGTTATATCATCTAATCGCTTGAATCTCGAGACGTTCCTCAACCAATCATATACTTTATTGAGATAGGTAAACCAAGAAAGACTCCCCTCTTAGAGTATGAAAATTTCATCTCATTTCGCCAAACACACAAATACCGGTTTCAACGGATATGGAATAGAGAGTTTCAAACTTCTTGTGGCTTAGCCACTTGACTCGATTTGACCCAAAGATAAGTAAGAAAAAAATCTCTTCTTTGTGATGATAATGCCAAGAAATACAATATCAAGTTGGCTCATCTATCTTTCTTTATGTTAATCATGACAGCCTCTTGAATCTTCTCTTCCCTATCTTTTCTTTTATATAGAATTCTCTTGTTGAGACCCTATGAATCAATTGAAACCTCATTCAGAAACGATGATTTAAGAAAACCAAAGCTAAACTCAAAGGATTTACGGTAAAACCATTTGATCATCACTTCTTCAATGAATGTAATAACTCAACAAAATCTAGAGAAAGAGGTGTCTTTCAGAAGTATGAAGGAAAAAATTGTTTGATTTAGAAAAGACATTTCCCTATTTCCATTTTTTTTAATCCGATTGTAGGTCTAATAGGTATGAATCATAGTTCAACTATTTCTTTTCTTGATCTATTCTATATAGTCCGCTCAGACTAGAATAAATATCTCGACGAGGTAGAATCATCTTGATAGAGATGTCCATTCTCAGTATCAATAGGATCAATTATAACAAGTCACATATTCAAATGAAATATCAAACAAATAAATTTCACGAACAGAATGGTCTATAAATCCAAGTCTTAGGTAATCTTAAGTTGAAGTATTCGATCTTAAGCATTAAGTAAGTATAAGTAAAATAATCTTTTGCTAGGACTTACTAGTTTTATGAACTAATTAATTGAAATTCCATCCAAAACAGATGAATTATAAATTTCTAAAATAATAGATAGAAATATTACAAATAGAGCCATTGCAACTCCCATAAGTGGTGTAGTCCCCACCCGGAGCTACTTTTCCATATTAATTCAATGGTTTCAATAAACTCCCTAAGCAGATCTTGGCGGATCTAGAACTACTCAATTTTTGTAGCCATAAATCCTCTTTCATCATGGGTTTAAATCTGACTTTGTATACCATTCGTAGTTGTAAATAAACAACATTATCGTGATCCTTTGTGATCTTGAAATTATCAAAAAAATGGAGAACCCTAGCCGCCATCTCCATATCCGGTTTACTTGTAAGCTTTTTGGGTATGCCTTATATACCGCTTTTGGGCAACCCTCTCAAAATTAAGAGATCCCTTTCAAGAACATGGGACTAGTTGAAGTAATGAGCTCCAATATTCATTACTTCAATGGAAATAATGAAAATCATTTCATTTTTTTAGTTGGAACTTTAGGTGGTTCTCAAAAAAGATAAAAAAAAAAATTATCCCAAAAGTAAAACTAAGAGGAATATATAAACCAATGCTTCCATAGATTCGATGGTTTACCATTATAGCTTCCACACCTATTCATTTTGGATTATTTACTAAAGAAATTGAATTTGAGATTTACAATTTACTATTACTAACTATTACTATCTATATAGTATGTATATATAGATATAGTCATTCATATCTTATTACTATTATATTTTATTTCAAATTTTTCTATATTATTCTATTTATACATAAAAATATAGAAAAAAAGATAAATATATGAAATATAATGAAATATCTAAATACTAGAATAAAAGAAAAAATAGAGGCAAAAGATGGCAAAGGAATTTTGTATCAGACTACTTGTCTCCTTGTAGTTGGATCTCCAAGTTTTTGGAATGCTCCAAATTCCACTTGAGCATCCAAATGGATCAATACCCAAAAACATCTCTAAACAAGGTTAAGGCCGCCAAATGTGTAAAAAAAGTAAAGCAAAGCAAACGTAGCATGCCCAAAAGTGAACCAACCCCTTGGACTACAAAAAACACCATCGGATTTCAAAGTAGCGGTCTAATTCAAAATCTCACCTGGGCACGTCAGCATATTTTTCACGAGGGATCACTATAAATGACTCCATTGAGTTCTCCACCACGTAATTCAACAGTTACCCCTACTTGCTTCAACACTATACTTGGAGCCTTCTAAATGGAACATCGGCCCTCACAATTCCGTCTCCATCTACCAAAACTACCTAAATGTTTCAAAAGGTAGGCATACGTAAAAAGAGTTCACCTTCTTTATCTCTAAATATGGGGTGCCCCAACCACCCAAACTATTCCATCCCCATTATCCATTGAGCTCAATAATTTCATTGAATTATTACCAATGTAATCGTAAAAGCTAATTTTGGGATTTTAGACCAAGCTTCCGATAAGCTCAAATTTTAGTCCGCCAACTCTTCGATATATTTCTTGTTGGACGATCTCACCGATAACGAGTGGGACCAAATAATTGATTGAGTAGTTCTTGAACCATACCACATAGTTCCAAAGAACTACAAAGTCGAAAAAAAAAAAGCGAATACCGGAAAGCACAAGCTTCAATATTACCCATGCATAATTCTTTGTATAAACGCTGAGGCGGACACTATGATGGAATAGACAATATGCCCAATGTACTTGCAATATGATGAGAAGCTATTCCCGCAAAAGGATCAAAACCTTCCGCACCCCACTGGATTTATGATTGTACTTTTCCGTTAGTCCATAAGGATCGACACCCATATACCAGGACCATATAATCCATGAAATGCACCAAAGCCAAAGCAAACAACTCGAGAGAAATAAATGAATTCCAAAGATCTTTGGCAAATCCAAAGAAGGTTTTCCGCACGCTCATCATATTTCTAGGTCCCAATACACCTAATGCTAGATAGTCGACAAGAAGCACAAGAAAACAAAATATGTGCTCTGCCACTTCATAACTCCAAATGCCCTGATTCATTATAGTTCCTCCCGATATATTCCAACCCCCACGAATTGGTTATTCCTAAACGAGTCATGAAGGGTATAACGAACATGCCTTGTCTCCACATTGGATCAAGAACAGGTTAGAGGGATCAAAACCGCTAATTCATATAGAGCCATCGACCCAACCGTAAACTAGAGTATGCATTATATGGACGAAAGTAATCGACCGGATCATTCAATACAACGGTATGAACATACCAAGGCAAACCCATGTAAATACCCTTTCAAAAAAAGAAATAGACATTATGTAACTTTATCGCATTGGAAAAGGCTAGAGTGTATTTCACTGTTTGGTAGATTTTTAAAGGAAAGGATTAATATTTATTTGTATTCCTTCTTTTTATTTTAATGAAATAGAATTCTTTCTATTTCTTTCTATTTAGAAGAACAAATAGAAAGATCTTATTCTATACCCAATAAGTACCAATACGCTAATAGAAGGATTTTTAGGAAAAACAATGCATAGATACTTTTTTAGAATTGAAATCATCCAAACAATTTGATCCCATCGATCCCCTTCGTACAATCTTTCTTTATTCATTCTCAGTATTCCTCTATGAACCTTCCAGTTCTATATATATATACTTATATATACTATAAGTCTAGCTAGATAAGAATATTAAGTTCTATTTTATAGAATCTAAATAAGATTCTAAATAGAAAGAAGATTAAAAGATATAAAAATAGAATATAAGAATAGAAAAGAAAGAGAAAAATGATGAAGACAATAAAACCATTGTTACGTTTCCATATTAAAGTAAAATATAGTACTTCATTTTTTCTTTATCTTAATGCCCTTGGTGTTCCAAAAGTACCTTTTCGAAGTCCCGGAGAGGAAGATGCTTGGGTTGACGTATAGTGCGACTTGTCGAGATTGGTCATATGGTATTTCCCCATTATCTCCCTCGATCGAGTATTCTATGTTTCACCAATCCAATAAATATATATTCATTTATTGAACCATCAATAATTGGAGCGTGAAGCACAATAATTCCTATTGGGAATCAATATTATCAATTAAAATAATTGATGGTTTACTTGACCGATAAAAGAAAGTATCCAGTTCGCTCAAAGAATACCAAATTGTAAATGGTAAGAGTAAAAGTAATAGAATGAGAGTGTAAATGTAGTAATTTCAAATAAAGAATATAAAAAGAAAATAGAAATTTCATTAAATTCTTAATAATTTATTAAATTCATTATTAATGAAATAGAATATAACTTACTATAAGAGAATCTATTTTGTAGAATATATAAGAATTACACGATTCTGCTTGTATCATAGAGACTTACTATAGGGATAATTTTAAAGCGCATACCAATGGAGTAGTATGATGAATATATCGAATATTTTTGGGAAAGGTATGAAAAATTGAAAAAAAAAGAAGTGGTCTGGAATCATTTGACCTATATGCTCAAATAAAATTCGCAAATCTTCCTAGAACAAGAACCTAAAAGAATTGAAAGGGCCCATTCAGAACAAGAAAATGACATCGTAATTTGAATTTCGATGAAACAATACATCAATGAGAGGTTAGTTCAATAAGTTCATAAAATTCTTTTGATTTTCTACATTATAGAATATAGGGAAGGAAGGAGAGAAAAACTCATGTTAAGAAAAAAAAGAAATAGGATTGGAATCGACACATTGATTTTTTTTGAATTCTTCAACCGTATGCATCCAAAGGTGCACGCATTTCCTCAAGGATACAATTTTGCCCTAATCAACCGAATTCATCGAGAAAGATTTTTTTTTTAGGCCAAGAGGTTGATAGCGAGATCTCGAATCAACTTGTTGGTCTCATGATATATCTCAACATAGAAGATGATACTAGGGATCTTTATTTAAGGGGCCCCTTTACCATTTTGTATAAATAGACTATTCTATTTGTATAGATATGATAGAGGGGCATATCCAATCTTTCTTCGTCCATCATCCCCGTTGTTCAATGCGAGAGTTTGGTAGCAAGGCTCATAACCTTGAGGTCAGGGTTCAAATCCTTTCTCCGCAACATTTTGCTAAATCCCCTTTTATTTTGTATTTGTAATTACTATTAATTAATTTTTTATTGGGAGGAAAAAAAGGTGAAGCGGAAGATAGAACTACAATAATTCACTACTATGTGTACTAGTATACATAGTAGTCAACTATACCGACAGAATCTTTTTATAGTACATTAGTTCATCATGGATAGCGGAATCGAACCCGTATCTTCTCCTTGGCAAAGAGAAATTTTACCATTCGACCATATCCGCATTTTCTTTGTTCGATATGTAATGCATATGTCCACACATATATGACATATATGATATATCATTTAGATCATATTTGGGGCGATAGTAAGTAAATTAATATTCCAATTAAGATCGATTCTTAATTATTTATATTCAATTCATAACAATGAAATTTCATTTTGTTGAACTTAGATGAAATGAAAGTGTGTCTCACAATTTGAATTTCTTAGAAGGATTGTAATTTTGGATCGGGAAATACCAAAGAAGTTCAAGAGATGAGATAATTCGTGATAGCTACCGAAAGACTAATCCAATCCATAATGATGTACCGTAAAATACAACATTTTTGTTATTTGACCAACCATCAAGAAGCAAATACGGGTACACTAATCGAAGATTAATGAAGTTGCAATTAATGCAAAAAGAATTGGAAAGCAATAGTCATGTTTGTAATCCTCCAAACTACCAACAAATGAACTATACCATTGGATCCCTCGCTAGTAAAAAATTGTAAAAAATGCATCATGAAGGGATTTGACATGAATGAATTGATTCATTAGAACTTATTACCGCTTTTTTTTTTTATTATGGACATGGAGCAGATAGTTAATGTATCATCTCATAGGGTCATGTTCTATTCAGAGGAAGAAAATAGAGATTCAATTTGGGAGAGATGGTCGAGTGGTTGATAGCCCGCCTTGAAAACCGGTATAGTTCTTAACAAGTAACTATCGAGGGTTCAATCCCCTCTCCTTTTGCTTACTTAAGAAATTCCTTCTTTACTCGTTGACCCTTTTGTGATAAAGGGAATGGCTCACTATCTCGCAGCAGAATGTAAAAAAAAAAGAACAATAGACAATAGATTTATAGATATAAATAAGAAAATCTCTAAGAGGGGTCATGGAAAGAACAGGTTCCAAATCACGATCGATTCTTTTTCAAACCTCAATGCGAGACGCGTCCCTTCCCATGCCACAAATGTCCCACAAATAGGAAAAATCCTAGAACAAAATGAGAGGTAACTAACCAACTTCTAGGAGATACATAATTGATGATTTATCTCAGCTTACCCACCGAATTTAAAGAACCTAAAGGAGCATGAGTTATATATTCTAACGCCATTCTTGCCAATGTATGTCTTTTTTAAGCCTACTCAAGTCCAAACCATTGGGACCCCTTAGAGGTTCTAACTGGGAGCACTAAGATCCCAAAAGCATAGTTTCTCCCCAAAATAACCTCTCGGGAGAATGCATTAGATATTTACCTAAACCGGTGGGTTTGATCCCACGTTAGCTCTAAGATGTTGGTCTCTCACTAGAAAAGTAAATGCTTGAGCTTAAGAAGCTTCCGCCCGGTCCGTGAAAACTCACTAGGATTTTATATTATTGAACCGCAAAACAACAAGCGATGAAACCAAAGACGATAGAGCACTTAAACTATATGACAAGTAAGCCTCTCCGGACCATACAAATGCACGGTGAGCCCATGCAAAGGTTTGGTTAAAATATGCCAAATTCCACCAAGTATACAAATGGAACCTAACCAAACATGTCCCCAATTATATCTTCTAAATCGCCCACACTAACAATCCATCCTTCTCCCCAAAAGGAGATTTTAGTAAATGACCAAAGATCACGCTTGGGCTAAGGGGTCAAGTTAGTAATTTTTCTTACATCTCCCTCAGGGTGCCTGGGTATCATATCGCCTCCAAAATACTGAGCCTTGAGTACTAGAAGAAAAAAGCCTATACCTAATAAAATTAAGTGAATACCCAAAATTATAGTCATTTTATTTCTATCTTTCCATACATAACCGAAGAATGGAAAGAATTCTTCAAGAGTTTCAGGTCCTAGAAGTGCATGATAAATACCACCAAAGTCTAAGACTGCAGAGGAAATTAAGTGGAGTACTCCAGATACAAAGTAAGGAAAGGTGTCGATAACTTCTCCGGACCTACTCCCCACCCTAGAGTAGCTAAGTGCAGTAAAATCAATCCTTGTTCATACATAGGTTTCTCCGGTATGAAATGAGTCACTTCAAATAGGTTCATTGCTCCGATCATTAATCCCATGAGCTACATGAGCCCCAAGTAGTTTACTGGACAAATTTATAAGTCTCACATTCTGCCACCGTTTAAACCGGTGGTTTCTTGGTCACGACCAACTAAAGCTAAAGTTCCATTAAAGAGCTTCTTCCTATACCTATGAATTCCATTGTTCTGCTATGTGGACTTTCCGAAAACAAATGTAAGAGTTGTTTTGTTATGTATACCGTTGTTATGTATATCGATGGATAATATACGCATTAATGCATGTATATGCGCTATAGCTTAATCAAATGATTCAATTCAAAATGATCCGCAAATCTTTTTGAAAAATCTTTGAAATAGAAACTCAATGTATCTAACCAATTATTTCTAATGGTTCACGAATGCCGCTAGTTAATGAAAGTTACTTAGGGATCAAGCAAGAAAAGTCGAGTCAAATCCATTTGGGTTATTCTATCAATTCCAATATAAATTTCAATCAATGCAACCGGATCTAGTATAGTATGAAGCATGAACATATATGGATAGAACTTATAACGGGTCTCAAAAATAAGTAATTTTCTTTGGGCTCAGTATCCTTTTTTAGGTTCACTAGATTCTTAGTGGTTGGAACTATCTTGGTAAAATCGATATCCGTATTTCAAAGAAATTCTTTTTTCCCCAAGGGATCGTGATGTCTTTCTATGGAATGTCTATTCATTAGTTCTTATTTATGGTGCACAATTTCAAGGAATGTAGGTAGTGGTTATGACCGATTTGATAGAAAAGAAGGGATAATGTCCCTTTGTCGCGGGGATTTCTGGAATAAATCGCATCTTCCTTCGTATCTTCAAAGATATCCAATCAATCGTAATGGAGGTGAGAGAGGGTCTTTTTCCTCGTCGTGTCCTTTATATGGAAATCAGGGGCCAAGGAGCCATTCCTTCTGCATCGATGAGAATTTGACTCCAGAAATTGAACAAAAGCCGAATTGGCCTATTTCGCGTACCATTGAAGTATTTTGAAATGAACTTAAAGGAACTAAAGAATAAATATCGATTAGAGAAGGAACTTAATACATCTATCGGAGAACATATATGGAACAATATTAATAAAATCTAAAAATCTAATAGAATTAATCAAATCAAATATATGAAAAAAAATAGATTAAGGAGATTTGTACAAAAACTATTTTGTATATGCATACACATGTCGCCCAAATTCACTCTTTATACTATCAAAAGGTCTAATAAGTGTAGTGTAGATTCATCAAATATCCTAACATGTCTTTTGTTTTCGAAAAACATAATTCATCCTTTGAATTGATACCTATCTCAGCTGTTGAAAGGAAATCTTTGAATTGAAATAGAAATAAAAGAATTCAATGATTTGGTAGAGTTCGTCTTTAAATCCAAATTATATTCGTTAGTTCAAATGGGTTTTCGGAGAATTCATCGAAAGGAATAAATGAAGGGGAAATCGGTTACAATTTGCCTAATTGCGATCTCTGGAATATGGAAAGAATATTTAAAGGAGTACTCGGAGACACATATGCAAAGGTTTCGTATAGGAATGCACAAGGAAACAGTACATTTGGTCCAAAGACAAAATGAATCTCATTTCCATATAATTTTGCATTTCTACAAACCTAACTGCTTCCTATACTAAGTGGTTATTTTTTTCCGGGTAATGAAGAACTTTTCATTCTAAATTCTTAGATTCGTGAATTTCTCTATAACTTAAGTGATACAATCAAAAGCTTTTAGTTACTGATTTATGGATCGGGTTTCACTCAACCCATGGTTGGGAACTAATGATTGGTTCAATCTACAACGATTTTGGATTGTCTCGAATGATCGATTATATCCGGTCTTGTTTCCACTTTTCCGGATTCTAGATACAATTGTGAAATATTGGATCTTCCATTTTTTAAATCGTATCTCCTTTGCTTGTAGTAATTTATCATTCAATGAATGAATAAGAATGAATAATTTATTATTTGATATCAATCAAATCGAATCTTTCTTCGTGTATAAAGAAATCATTTTTCATCTTACTTATTCTTTATACTTCTACCTTTTCAACTCAAGGTATTCATACCATATTCCACCGTACAATTATTTCAAGAAAAATCAATACAATGGCAAACTTGTGGATAGGGAATTCTACCGGTTACCTATCAATTTATTGTAGAAATTCCGGGATCAATGATTGGACCATGCAAAATAGAAAGACTTTTCTTGGGTAAAAGAACAGATGACTCGATCCATTTTGTATTGATCATGATATATGTAATAACTCGAGCATCTATTTCAAATGCATATCCCATTTTTGCACAGGATATGAAAATCCATGAAGCAATCAGGAATTGTATGTGCCAATTTCCATTTAGTTAATAAGCGTGGATATTGAAGTTCCGCAAGTCGTACTTCGATCTGTATTTGAAGCAGCTTGTTCAATTCCTTATGATATGCAACTGAAACAAGTTCTTGCTAATGGTAAAAAAGGAGCTTTGAATGTAGGAGCTGTTCTTATTTTACCCAGGGATTTGAATTAGCTCCCCGATCGTATTTCTCCAAATGAAAGAAAAGATGGGCAATCTTTCTTTTAAGTGTTATCGTCTAATAAAAGAAATATTCTTGTGATAGGTCCTATTTCCGGTCGAAATATAGTGAAATCGTCTTCCTATTCTTTCCACCCCGCTATGAAAAAAGGCGTACTTCTTAAAATATTCCATATATGTAGGTGGGAACAGAGGAAGGGGTCGATTTATCGATGGTAGCAAGAGTAACAATACAGTTTATAATGCTACATCATAGTAAGCATAATAGCACGTAAAGAAAAAGGGGATATGAAATAACCATAGTTGATGCATGAAGGACGTCAAGTGGTTGATATTATACCTCAGGACCAAAACTTCTTGTTTGAAGGTGAATCCATCAAGCTTGGTCAACCATTAACAAGTAATCCAAATATAGGAGGTTTTGGTCAAGGAGACGGAAATAGTGCTTCAAGATCCATTACGAGTCCAAGGTCTTCGTTCTTCTTGGCATCGTGATTTTGGCACAAATCTTTTGGTTCAAAAAAAGAAATAGTTTGGTTGTACGAAATGAATTTCTAGATCTAGAGATTCCTTAAAATAAAGTTGGTAAAAGTGCCAACTTCTTGTTGATCCATAGAATGATATAGGAATATGATTCAAAAAATTCTATAAGTCTTTTCTTTGTTTATTTTATTCTTTTTTTTTCTATTTGAGTTTTTTTCTTTTAATTATTTGCTTTAGTTTAGTAGAAAGAGTTGAGTATAAAAAGAAAAGGAGGTGGATGTTTCATAAGGATAAATCCATAGGTATTGGATTCTTCATAAAATCGATGGATTCCTCCTTTTTTGTTGCTTCATATTCAAAATATGAACATAATATTTATTATTATGTTAGAAACGACGAAACTATGAATCACCAATAGATTCAATTATTCAAAAACATCATAAGAAAAAAGGAATAGAATAAAGTGGCTTGAAACATCCGATAAAGGGATCCATTTTGTCATTTCTATTTCTAAAAATATAATATTTGGATTATGTTGACTGAGATTCCACATGTTTTTGAATATATCAAAGTCTCGCTCTAAGAGCAAGAACTCAGAGTTCTTACTCTTTCATGTCTACAATATAATCTGGTTCATATTTCATATGATTATTACAGAGATGAACCCAACCCGGAATAGGATCCGTAAAAGAAAATGCCTATTAAACCGATTACAGGAATACCAGCATCTATCACCAAAGAGGAATCCTTCCAGTAGTATCGGTCATTTCCCCTTCTTTTCATCAAGTGGTCATGCTAGAGATAAAAATAGTCATGGATAATTATGAGGATAGTATCCTTCCGAATGGGATAAGAGAATTCCTACTATTACTCTTTCTTTTTTTCTTTTTCTTAATTGAAGAAATAATTGGAAAATAAAATAGCAAGTACAAAAATGAGTAATAAACAAAGATATATGCGATTCAATTCAACATTTTGTTCATTTTGATTGTGTCATAGCTCTATAAATCGAATTAGGTTTATCGTTGGATGAACTGCATTGTTGATATTGACCCTAAAAAAGAAACAAGAGATACACCCGTGAGCCAACCATCACGAAAAAATTGGATAGGTTCGATCTATGGTCATTGGGAACCTCCTAAAAGGATTTACTAAATTCATCGAGTTGTTCCAAAGAATCAAAGCCTGTTATTAATGGAATCCCTTGTCTCTCTGGAAATATTCATTTGGCCGAGGACTTCCAAAAACATCGTAAGCTAAACTCGACACGAATAACCAACCCGCAATGAATAGGGAAGGTATAGTAATGCTATGAATGACCCAGATCGAATGTAATAAAAGCAAAAGAACGTTCTCCGTGCTTCCAGACATGCCGAGCTCCACAAATTCTTGTATGTTCAAAAAAAAAGGCCGACTCCGTTAAAGATGGAATCAGAAATCTAAAACTACTGATACTGGATCTTTGTGAGATCGTCAATCTTGTACCAAAGGTGTATTTAGAGTAGACCAAATCAGTATAGCTATCCTTCCTATAGTGCAGCAACGCAGCCTCGATCATTACCGAAAGGAAATGCTATGTCTATATCTCCCTTGTCTATGTATAAATTTATTTTCCTTAGAATATAAGATTAAGTAAGATTTATATTAGTGGATTCATCATAGTAATAGAAAGTAAAGATCTTGAATGGATGGACTCTAATAATTAATGAGAGATATCATGATTAAAAGATCTCATTATATTCATAATATTCCATTATATGTTATGTGAAATCTATAAATGGTGGTTCGGTTCATATTTTATTTTTTGAATCCTCTCATTTTATTAAAGTAATTGGTAATTGTTCGTTCATAGAACAAATATGCTGATACTATTTCATTTTAAACTTCTAAACTGAAGTTATTATTACTATTCTAAATAGTAATTATTAGAAATGGAAATTCTTATTACTATCCCTATCTATTTAATTCTTTACTTTTCATTGGCTAATTGGAATTAATATATTAGAATTATATTTCATATTTTTTTTTTTTTAGTGTCCGTCTATAATGACTGATTAATCAAGAACTTTCAATTGAACTCACGAATTCTTTCAATTAGTTTTTCTTACCGTCATATCTGGATTGAGACTTAGGTAAATGTTTTATTCATATATGTAGTAAAGAACATATCTAATTTAGCTCTTTCATGCCTATTCTAACTAGTTATTTGGTTTTTTTGGCTTCAACTATAACCCCATATTTATTGGTTTGAACAAGATACGACTTATTTGAAATAATGAAATAAATAAAATTCAATAAACAATTTCAAAAAATAAAAATCAAAGCCTCTCATAATATTTCATTTCGGTATTCTATGGTTTCTTCCCCGTCAATTGCCAATTCATGGTCATTGAGATTCATGGATAATTAATATTTAGGGATAGATCTTACCTCTCTTTTATTCCCTAAAGCAAATCGAAATGATTGAAGTTTTTCTATTTGGAATCATCTTAGGTCTAATTCCTATTACTTTAACAGGATTATTTGTACTGCATATTTACAATACAGTGATCAGTTGGACCTTTGATTAAGTAACATCTCTTTTTTGATTGACCTCCTCTTTGTAGGAGGTCAAATTTAAGTTACAATTCTACTTTGTTTTATTAAGTTATTTCATTTAATTGACATAACATAAACGGAATCACGCTCGATTTGAACCTACGGGTTTTGGAGACCCGTTCTACCGAAGAAGCGCTTTCTTATATCCTATAAAGTAGATACGATTGTAAAGAAAAGGATTTTTTTAAACCCTGAGGGTTTTGTGTGCATATAGTATGCAAAAATGAAAAATTATGTCCAAAATTTCCCGATCTTATTCAATGAATACCTCCTAACTGTCCATAGGAGAGAAAGAATAGGTAGGGATGATAGGATCTGAACCTGTGACATTTTGTACCCAAAACAAAACGCTACCAAGCTGCACTACACTTTTAAGATTGTTGTACAGTGTCCATTGTATAAAATCCATGTCTTGTTTTCCACATCCTTCTTTTTTGCTCTACCATCTCTATATAGATAGGTAGATAATTTTTTTCATTTTCTTTTAGAGGCGACAAAATGGAATCTATTTGGATCATATATATATTTTAGTTAGTAATTCTAATTAGAATTTCATTTCAAGCAAAACAAATAATCTTGAACTAAAATTCAAATATCAGATCTATGTATTAGAGACTATATATGTATTACAATATACAATATACAATATAAATAAATAAATAAATAAGAAAAAAAAAAAGATGAAGGAGGATTTTCAATGCGAGATATAAAACATATCTCTCGGCACCTGTGCTAACCACTCTATGGTTTGGGTCTTTAGCGGTCTATTGATAGAAATTAATCGTTTATTTCCAGATGCCTTGTCATTCCCTTTTTTTCATCTTGATTGAATTCTTTTATTGATCGTGAAAAAATGAAGAAGATTTGAGATACAATTCTACGTAACATGGCTCCAATTCTGCCCCCTTTTTCTTTTCTATTCTCAAGAAAAGAAGAGTGTATCGAACCTCAGTCAAAATACAGTGAATCTGATAAATTTTTTGTGGAAAATAAATGGAAATGTGGATCCATAGGGCGGTTCCACTAAATTATAACATAGAAAGAAGAAGAAGATACTGAGATTAGGATAGGAAGAATTCATAGTTAGAAAAATTGTATTAATTAATTATTTAATTATTATGATATTCTTAATATTATTCTATTAGTAATATTATTCTATTAATGAATATGACTCTTTTTCTTTATAGTTATATTAATTAATAGTAATTCTTTTTAGATTATAGTACTTATAAGTCATTCAATTATTAGAATTAGAAAAGAAAATATTTACAAATTCCATTTCTAGTTAATAACTTTTATTAATATAGTTTATTAATATAGTTAATACGATAGATATAGAATATAGATTCTTTTTTCTTTTCTTTTCTTTGGTTGGATAAAAAAGAAAATGAAGAGAGTTCTAAAGTGAAGTCGATCCAAAATGAAAAGGATGTTTCATGGTCAAGGGTAAAGATATTAGAATTATAGTTATTTTGGAATGTATTGTGTTCGAAAGGGTGTCAATAAAAAATCGGGGCATTTCTAGATATATTACTCAAAAGAATCGACACAATACACCCAATCGACTAGAATTTAGAAAATTTTGTCGCTATTGTCAAAAGTATACAATTCATGGGGAAATAAAGAAATAGATGTAAGGAATGCTTGTGTTATTTTACAAATAGTGGGAAGACTAAGAACTTTATATCTTAACATATATAATACAAACCAAATCCTATTTTGGTCGAATCTTAATTAAATGAATAAAAAAAAGTATTCTATTTTATAGATTATTTTCTATAGATATATAGAAGGAATAAACAAACCATGGATAAATCCAAACAACCTTTTCGTAAATCCAAGCGATCTTTTCAGACGCGTTTACCCCAATCGGATCGGGGATCGAATCGAATTATAGAAACATGAGTTTAATTAGTCGATTTCTTAGTGAACAAGGAAAAATATTATCTAGACGGACAAATAGGTTAACTTTGAAACAACAACGACATTAATTACTATAAAATGAGCTCGTATTTTATCTTTGTTACCTTTTCGTAATAATGAGAAACAATTGGAGAGAGTGGAGTCGATCCCTAGAACTACTGGTCCTAGAACCAAAAATAAATAGATAGACTCTTCAAAAGTCCAATAACTCAAGCTCATATTAATATGAATTTTTTGCTCAAAAAACTAGAATCCAGATTTGATTCTTGTATTATAAACTCTAAAATTATAAATAAAGTAAAATGGGGAAGAAATCTTTTTTTCTTGAAAGATGTTCGTTATTCCTACTCAAATCTTCATTTCTTTTCTTTTCTATCTTCCGAGTCCATTCTCCGGAAATCCTTTTCAATCATTCTTGTTTCCGTATAATAATTAAGATTCTTTTATTCCTTTATTTGATTTGTATTCTTTTTTTTATTATTAATGATTTTCTTTGAAATAATATCAAAACAATTCTTATTTGATATGCTATTTGCGCAAGTATTTTATGATTCGAAGCAATTGTCTCTTGTACAGATGTATGAATAGGCTATAACTATAGAATAGCCTATCCTCACGAGTTACCACATTTATCCGAGTGATCCACAAACGACGAAAATCTCCCTTTTTTCTGCTCCTATTTTGATGAGAATAAACCAAAGCTCTTATTCTTTGTTGAGTAGTTGTTCGAGTAAGTCTTGAATGAGCCCTTATAAAGGTTGATGCAAATAAATGAATCTTTTTCGACGCCTCTCCGATATCCTCGTTTAACTCAGTCATTGAATCAAATGAAATTTTCTTGAATAACTAATTGATTTCTCTTCTTTTAGTCATCCTTTTCCTCCGATTAATAACAAAACTGATTCTTCCGATATAAAAAATATAAATTCCAATGGCTTTTGCGACTATGACCTTCCCACCACAATTTTTTCTTTCTTCAAGGTAGGTATCTCTGGAAATAAGAAATTAAAATACTACTAAATAAAAAAGAATAGTGGGTTTCCTCGTTTCTATGGTAACTGAAACGATGAGGTCCTCTCTATACAGAGCCTCTTCTTTCATTTCATCAAATTTTATCGTGAACTTGTATAGTTCACACTCTTGGTCTACCCATTCATTTTCAATTAGAATTCTTTTTCAATTCTAATTATAAAGTAATAGTCATTTTCATAAAAAAAGCTATCCATACAGGACGCATTTAATTCGAAAGTTGGCTAGGTAGCGACCTGTTAGTCCGTTTTTCAAGAAAAGGAATAGGAGCATAACCTTTTCCTCCGCTTAATGGATAACTATTTGTTACCAATGGAGAATTCCTTCTCATTTCAAATGGAGTGATTGGATTTTCACCAATAGAAACCATAAATTCATAACATAATTAATTAGATTATAGATCTTCATTTTTAGATACTAGTCAATTAAAAGGCCGTCTTTCACTATATCTATCCTAATTCATTGGTAGTAGCCGATGTAAAAAAACTTTACATTTTTTCAAACTCACGATCTGAAATGAACGAGTCGCACATACACCCTAGTACATGTTCCTCGACCGAGGACATCCTCGAAGAGCGGAGATTTCGTGACATTTCTTATTGTCGTATGCTTTCTAATAAGTTGTTTAATGGTTGGCATGGCGTGTCTATAGAATCTCATGCTAGATAGAATAGAGCGGGGGGTTAGTTTAGATCGATCTTAACATGATGGTTGATGATTATGAATGATTTCTATTCACACGGGAAATTCCAATTTTTAAAAGGAATTCGTATATTTATATGGAATCCCCCATATTATTCGACCGCTACAAGATCAACGATGCCATGAGCTTGGGCTTCGTTGCGACATAAAACATCCCTTTCCATATCTTTGGATATAACCCATAAAGGGTTGCCCGTTCTTTGTACATAAACTTTTGTGAGAGTTTCGAGAAGCTTCAATAGTTCTTCTGCTTCCAGAATAAATTCCCCTGCTTATGCCTCGTAAAAAGAACTAGCAGGTTGGTGAATCATAACCCTGATGATATTGATATAACATCATGAATGGTTCTTCTATCTATATATTGCACGATTGGGTTAAAGTATTAAAGTAAGGGGGAATCAAAAGAACAATAAAAAATAGAATTAAACAACCGCACGGGCATCTTTTGTACATTGCATACTTCAATGAATTTATCTTTTCGATAGAAGCTATTTTATCGAAAAGAATAAATAGAACCTATCCGATCCAAATAGTTAAATGATCCATTTACCACCCTTCCTTTCGTAGTAGTTAAAAGATACTATGATGGTTCTGTTTTTTATATATTTATCTCGTCTGTGGTTTAGCAATCCCAAAGTTTTTTGATAGGATCCAAGAAGGATCAAATGATTTTTTCCATTTTTTTTAACTCCTTCTCTCATAACATAAAATAAGAAAGAGACTTCGTGGAAGAATAATGGTTTGTGACGCTGAAATTGACTCTTGCTTGACACATAAAATCAAATTAGGAATAACCCTTCTTTCATACTACTATCTCGATACAAAATCTCATGTTAGAAAAAAACAAAGGTTTGTTCATATCGAACTCGAATTGCCATGCTATTATTACTTATTCTTTATTTGATTCATATTCGATACAGCGAAGGCATAGTATTCTTTTTTTTTCAAATAAAAAAACTCATTGGCGCCAAGCGTGAGGGAATGCTAGACGTTTGGTAATTTCTCCACCGAACGAAAGATCCCATTGAAGCGGCTAATCCCATACATATTGTATGTACATCCGGTGACACAAATTGCATAGTATCATAAATGGCTATTCCTGGTATTACCCATCCGCAAGGAGAATTTATAAACAAATAAAGATCCCTAGTATCATCTTCTATGTTGAGATATATCATGAGACCAACAAGTTGATTCGAGATCTCGCTATCAACCTCTTGGCCTAAAAAAAGTAATCTTTCTCGATGAAGTCGGTTGATTAGGGCAAAATTGTATCCTTGAGGAACCGTACGTGCACCTTTGGATGCATACGGTTCGAAAGAATTGCGAAAAAAAATCAATGTGTCGATTC
This sequence comes from Cymbidium sinense, assembly GCA_021442155.1. Lineage (NCBI taxonomy): Eukaryota > Viridiplantae > Streptophyta > Magnoliopsida > Asparagales > Orchidaceae > Cymbidium > Cymbidium sinense. The sequence goes on along the minus strand of JAKCPB010000826.1, from coordinate 50,817 downwards.
CAATCCTATTTCTTTTTTTTTTCTTAACATGAGTTTTTCTCTCCTTCCCCTTCCCTATATTCTATAATGTAGAAAATCAAAAAGAATTTTATGAACTTATTGAACTAACCTCTCATTGATGTATTGTTTCATCGAAATTCAAATTACGATGTCATTTTCTTGTTCTGAATGGGCCCTTTCAATTCTTTTAGGTTCTTGTTCTACCCGGGAAGATTTGCCCGAATTTTATTTGAGCATATAGGTCAAATGATTCCAGTACCACTTCTTTTTTTTTTTCAATTTTTCATACCTTTCCCAAAAATATTCGATATATTCATCATACTACTCCATTGGTATGCAGTTTAAAATTATCCCTATAGTAAGTCTCTATGATACAAGCAGTAATCGTGTAATTCTTATATATTCTACAAAATAGATTCTCTTATAGTAAGTTATATTCTATTTCATTAATAATGAATTTAATAAATTATTAAGAATTTAATGAAATTTCTATTTTCTTTTATATTCTTTATTTTAATTACTACATTTACACTCTCATTCTATTACTTTTACTCTTACCATTTACAATTTGGTATTCTTTGAACGGAGCCTGGATACTTTCTTTTATCAGTCCAAGTAAACCATCAATTATTTTAATTGATAATATTGATTCCCAATAGGAATTATTGTGCTTCACGCCGAATTATTGATGGTTCAATAAATGAATATATATTTATTGGATCAAAACATAGAATACTCGATCGAGGGAGATAATGGGAAATACCATATGACCAATCTGTCGACAAGTCGCACTATACGTCAACCCAAGCTGCATCTTCCTCTCCAGGACTTGAAAAGGTACTTTTGGAACACAAGCATTAAGATAAAGAAAAAATGAAGTACTATATTTTACTTTAATATGGAAACGTAACAATGGTTTTATTGTCTTCATCATTTTTTCTCTTTCTTTTCTATTCTTATATTCTATTTTTATATCTTTTAATCTTCTTTCTATTTAGAATCTTATTTAGATTCTATAAAATAGAACTTAATATATTGTTTATTTACAAATATAACGGAATGGTATACAAAGTCAACAGATTTAAACCCATAATGAAAGAGGATTTATGGCTACAAAAATCGTTGAGAGTAGTTCTAGATCTGGGACAAGATCAACTGGCGTAGGGAGTTTATTGAAACCATTGAATTTGGAATATGGAAAAGTAGCTCTAGGGTGGGGGACTACACCACTTATGGGAGTTGCAATGGCTCTATTTGTAATATTTCTATCTATTATTTTAGAAATTTATAATTCATCTGTTTTACTAGATGAAATTTCAATTAATTAGTTCATAAAAACTAGTAAGTCCTAGCAAAAAGATTATTTTACTTATACTTACTTAAACTTAAGATACTGAATACTTCAACTTAAGATTACCTAAGACTTGGATTTATAGACCATTCTGGTAGTTCGATCTTGAAATTTATTTATTTCGATATTTCATTTCCTAATACGAATATGCGTGACTTGTTATAATTGATCCTATTGATAATACAGAATGGACTACATCTCTATCAAGATGATTCTACCTCGATATTTATTCTAGTCTCGAGCACGGACTATATATAATAGATCAAGAAAAGAAATAGTTGAACTATGATTCATACCTATTATTGACCTACCGGATTAAAAAAAAATGGAAATAGGGAAATAGGTCTTTTCTAAATCAAACAATTTTTCCTTCATACTTTGAAAGAAACCTCTTTCTCTAGATTTTGTTGAGTTATTACATTCATTGAAGAAGTGATGATCAAATGGTTTTACCGTAAATCCTTTGAGTTTAGCTTTGGTTTTCTTAAATCATCGTTTCTAGTATGAATGAGGTTTCAATTGATTCATGTGGTCTCAACAAGAGAATTCCTATATAAAAAAAAAGATAGGGAAGAGAAGATTCAAGAGGCCCACATGATTAACATAAAGAAAGATAGATGGGCCAACTTGATATTGTATTTCTTGGCATTATCATCACAAAGAAGAGATTCGATTTTTCTTACTTCATATCTTTGGGTCAAAAGTGGCTAAGCCACAAGAAGTTTGAAACTCTATTCCATATCCGCTGAAACCAAGATTTGTGTGTTTGCTTGAGCCGCACGAGATGAAATTTTCATATACGCTCTAAGAGGGGAGTCTTTCTTGGTTTACCTATCTCAAAGTATATGATTGGTTCGAGGAACGCCTCAAGATTCAAGCGACAGAGATAATATAACTAGTAAATATGTTCCTCCTCATGTCAATATATTTTATTGTTTAGGATTACTGACTTGTTTTTTAGTACAAGTAGCTACGGGTTTTGCTATGACCTTTACTATCGTCCAAGCAGAGGCTTTTTCCTGCTCAATACATAATGACTGAGGCCAACTTTGGTTGGTTAATTCGATCATCGATGGTCAAGTATGATGGTTCTAATGATGATCTTGCACGTATTTCGTGTATCTTACGGTTTTAAAACCCCGCCAATTAACTTGTTCTGGGTAGTTTTGGCTGTATTGACCGCATCTTTTGGCATAACCGGTTATTCCTTACCGGGACCAAATTGGCTATTACAAGAAAATTGTAACAGCGCACTGAAGCTATTCCTATAATAGGATCACCTTTGATAGAATTCTTACGGAAGTGCTAGTGTGGGCCACTCCACTTTGACTCATTTTTATAGTTTACATACTTTTGTATTGCCTCTTCTTACCGTATTTATGTTAATGCACTTTCCAATGATACGTAAGCAAAGTATTTCGGTCCTTTATAGAGAAGGCGAAAATTGATATTGATTGATATTCAATTTGTGATATGGTTTTTCTTACATGAATTGTGCTTTTCTATTTTGAAAAGCACATTACGATAGACAAGGAAGAATTTGAATATTTCATTCTACTATGAAAATGCGGATGTCAAAATAATGTATAGCGTGTCGTAGAGCACCGCGTAGTTGAAATAATTCATACAATTAAGTAGGAGACTTAATTGAGATAAAATCATCGATAAGTGATTAAAATCAAAATTAGTAAATTATAATAACTAACCCTTTTGATTCATTCTTATCGAGTCTAATTTTGAATATTCTTTATGTCGATAAGTGTGTCACCATTACTATTTCTAACTAAAAAGTATGATCAGATCAAACTCCAAATAATCCTTGTCTCAAAGGAAATGATCTCTACATGGAAATTGATCTTGTAAACCCGTTGGATTTATGGAATTCCAACGTTGTTTTATAAAGTTATGGTTAGCTTGGAACATCAATTTCAAAGTCTATCATATCTACCTTTTTTATCTTCAGTTCTTTGTCACAATTATTCATTTTATTTACGAATAACAGAAACTCTATTTACTTCCTATGAATGGCTAAAAGTTTTTAGCCACTTTAACTAAATAATATACTAAACTAAATATTTCATTATATTTCATTGAAATATTCAATTATAAAATAATAAGATAATCTGAAATAATGAAAAATAATGAAATAATAAGATATTCTTAATAAGAAAAATATACAATATATTCTTATGTCATAATTATGACATATTTTTCATTTTTATTTATGAAATATGATTGATTCTAATATTATGATTTACTCCTTTTTGCCATCTCCAATTGAATCTGATTTTCATTTTATTTTCATTGTTGAATTTAAAACATAATTATGGAGTAGAAAAAGTCTGTAAGGTAAGATCAAAGAGAAAAAAAGAATCCTCAAATTATGAAAATTATGGTCTTTTCGCATCCATCTCCATCTTATAAAACAAATAATCGTTAACAAAAGGAATCACAAATATTGAAGAATAAAATACTTGAGTAATTTAATAAATAAAGTAAAAAAAAAAAAGATATGATTCTTAGAATTGATTGGATAACATTGTATCCAAAATTAAATGTAAAATTGTTGAATTAGATTTTCAATAGAGAAGAATCTTTCGTTTTGGATGCAAACGACCGGGACGGAAGGATTGAACCTCAATAACGGGACCAAAACCCGTTGCCTTACCGCTCACCCCATTTTAGTTGGTCTAAAAAAGACTAAGATAAATATTGGTTATTCACAATAACCAACCAAAAGAAATATAGGACATGTTGTCGCTAGGATTCAACACAATGGATATGGATATAGAATCAAAAGATTAATTGATCATTACTTAGAATTCAATTAAGATATTGTATGAAAATAGAATTCTTTGTATCCTTATTTTATTGGGTAGAAGTCAAAGAAAAGAAGAATTTCTTTCTTTTATCGCCTTTTTTTTCAATTTTCCCTCTAAAAACAACTCAATCCAATCGATAATTTATTATCATTTCAATTTCATTTGAATTTTGAATAACAAGAAAAGAATATTTGTTATGTTTAATATCTTTACTTTAATGCCTCTGTCTTAATTCTACTCTTTATTCGAGTAGTTTCTTCTTAGCCAAATTGCAAGCTTATGCCTTTTCAATCCAATTGTAGACGTTATGCGTTATCAGTACTTTTTTCTTCTCTTTTGTTTGGCAAGTCTGTAAGTTTTCGATAAGAATGAAATCTCTATTCAATTCAAAATTTATTCGATAAAAAAGATAAAATAAAATTGATTCGAAAATCAATAAGATCATAAATAATATTGATAAGTTTGGACATTAGGAACCCTCGATTCAAAAGCTAAATTCGGTATTTATTATTGAATTTGAAGGGAAGGGGCGATGATCTTGATCTTTAATCACTAATCACCGATTCTTTTGTTCGACTTTTCTTTAGAAGATCCCATACAATACCTAATTATAGATATGGATATGGCAAGAAATTTGTGGTAACAAAAAAAATGAATATTTTTCATAAAATATTATTCAGAATATTACATTAGAATATTACATTAAAAATAGAAAGAAATTTGGAGTGTCATGTCAAAATAGTGTATAGCGTGTCGTAAAATAGGTGATCTATTTCCTTAAACAAAAAATGATCTTATCTTGGAGATTTTAATGCTTACTCTTAAACTATTTGTTTATACAAGTAATATTCTTTGTTTCTCTCTTCATCTTGATTCTTATCTAATGATCCGTAATCGGCGTGAAGAATAAAAAAAGAGATGAGATTCGTTTTTACTTTTTCCTTGATTTTTTCATAGGTAAATGTATAAATAAATGGAATAGATGCTAAATAAAGATAAAAGATTTATAAAAGAAACTAATCAAAAATTATTCCAAAAATATCAAGTGATCGGGGTCGAGAGAGGGATTTGAACCCTACATAATAATTGCACAACGGATTAGCAATCCACGCTTTAGTCCACTCACCATCTCTCCCCATTCAAAATGGGAAATTTATCATGTGATTGAAGTCAAGATTGAGAACAATCTTTATTTTCCTTCACTTCAATGATCCCAAAGATTTCTCCAATAGAAAGAATACTTTACTTCTTTTATTTTGTACAAATTTTACAAAAGCTGATTAAGTATTAGTAGCCGGGCCAATACTTCTTTTGTTCAAAAAAAAATTGTTATTGAAACAAGAAGACTCATTTTCATTGCCATTCCTAATCATTAGAAATTATATAAGATTCTAATGGAGAAATTCTCTTCAAAATTCTAGATTACTAGAATATTCTATCTATATATTCTATAGTAATTATAGGAAATTAGAGTATAAATTAGAATATTTAGTCTTTCTATTAAAATTTATAGGAAAAGTGTTCTAGTAATAGTATTCTATTATATAGTAAACTACTATTTTTTGTCTTTATTTTCTTATTCTTAAGTATAAGATTATAAGATTGAAATTCATCAATGAAAACAAATTTCATTCTAAATGAAAGTTGAAGTTCAAGATTTGATTCATATTTCATATTAATATGAAATATATAATTAATATGTAGCTATGTAGCGGGTATAGTTTAGTGGTAAAAGTGTGATTCGCTCTATTAACAACTTCAATAAGGGGTCTTTCCATTTTTTTCATATTTTATATTTATTCCATTCGATAAAAACTTTATTTCTTAAAAGATTTAATCCTTTACCCTCAATAGGACATTTGAGGAAAGAATATACATTCTCACGATTTCTATCCAAAAGTCAATCAGAATTTTAATAAAAAAATTGGATTATGGAGTCGAGAAGCATAATTTTTTTGATTGGTTAAATTCTTCCAATCCAATGAGTATGAATAAAGGATCTATGGATAATAGTACAAAACTTTCAATCGTAACTAAATCTTCAATTTTTGCACTGAAAAAGGGTAAGATTGAAGCCAAATAGCTAGAAAATGATGGTTTTGGTTTACTAGAACCCTCTTCTTATTTCAGTAGAAACAAAATTATTTTCCTTAGGATCCCAATAGAAAAGAAATAGGGAACAAGTAACTAGACTAGAGACTAGAAAGATTTGATAGAATCTCCCTCTTCTATAGGGATCATCTAAAAGCAAGTAACTTTAGATGCATTCGTAAAAAAAAGCGACATAGATGTTATGGATCTCATTTTTCTATGATGGGAATACATAGATATTCCATAAAGGAGCGAATGAAACCAAATCTCATGTTCGGTTTGAATTAGAGATGTTAAAACCGATCAAACAACGTCGACTATAACCCCTGCCTTCCAGCTAACTAACGCGGGTTCGATTCGCCACCATATATATATTATTTATTCCTTAACTTCATAGGATATAGATGCCTTATCCTTTTGATATGCATCCTTCTTTTATTGTTTATTGTATTCCCTAAATACGTCACATTTTTTTTATGAAAAATGTGAAAATAGAATGAAGAGCGTCCATTGTCTAATGGATAGAGGTCTTCTAAACCTTTGGTATAGGTTCAAATCCTATTTTAATTTATTTCTATATATCTATTCTAGATAGAGAATAGAAAAAAAAAGAACTATATTTTATAAAGGACCTTGATTCAATCAAATCTTTCTCAATAATTTATATGAATTAATAATATAAAAAAAATGATAGATTTACATTTATCTTTGTTCTCAAGTAGAAAGAGTTCAATTTCTGAATAGCTTCTTTCAAAAGGGTTTCCTCTTGGTGAATATCTTGGTAGAAGATAGAATTTCTTGGAATTTAGGTTTCTTCTTTGTTAAGTAGGTAGCGTAACTCAACGAGAAATTTCTTTACTGTCCAATTTCTAACGTATCAAGATATCCATTTGTTCCAGGTGTAAATAGTATCCGGTCTTCCACCGCGAGAGGTGCGATTGAGATTGTTTAAGCAACTCACGTAATCGTTGGCCTCTTGCCAATTGATTACAGTAGCTTTATCTAGATCAAAAGCAAATTGTGGCTTCTAATTCGCAAATTGAGCTAGTTCAATTTTGATTTGCCGACTACTTGTTTCATGGCTTTAATTTGATTCAACCTACTCTTGAAACAAATACCTACATTAATAGCGTGATTCGATTGAATAGATCCGCAGAGATAAGAATATTTGTCCATCTGTAATAGAAATTACATTAGTCGAATATAACGCGTCCAGATTGAGTCTCTACTATTGGTAAAGTCATACTTCCTTCACCTAAACGAACTTGATTTAGCTCTTTCCAAAAGTCGTGAATGCAAATAAAAAACATCTCTGGATAAGCTTCACGACCGGGGTCTTCTTAATAGAAGAGACATTTGACATAAGCTTGTGCCTTGGAGAGATCATCATAAATCAAGTATGTCGTCACGGTACATAAAATATTCAGAGCCGCTCCATAAGAGTGAGATATTGTAATGTAGCGAATCTGTTTGCTACCACAATAGTGTATTCCATTGCCCCTCCTTCCGGAAGGTAGTCACTACTGAGCCAGAAGATGCTTTTGACCAATAGCTACATAAACACATATCACATTTTGTCCTTTTGATTGAGAATCGATATCGGTGTGCTATTTTTACCGTGTCTCCAATAATTAATTCGCGCCCCTATAGGAATCATTGAATCAATAGCAATAAGTCCCGTTTGAAGGGGCTCATATAACGCCTCAAATAATACGGCGGAGATTCAATTAACCGAGATTGAAGATGAAATTTCACCTCTCCCATCAATAGGTTTAGCGAGCATTTATGACCCAAAAGCCTCGCTCACGGGGATCTGTGATTCTTCTGTTGCTTTTACCGAGCTTCCCTCTTTTATCATCAAACCATCACCCATTAATACAACACCAACATTATTTGATTCCAAAAAGATACCTATGGTACCCTCTTCAAATTCTATTAATTCACGCCATTACTTCATCAAGACCATGAATACAACAATGCCGCCGCCACTTGAATGCGGTAGATTCACAATCTTCTCTATTATATTGTTTAATACGTTCGTATAATATTACTAATTTCACGAAAGGGTTCCCATTAGTATCTTTTTTTTATTTTTGAAGGAAAGGGAAAAATAATACCTAAACTCTAAACTAGAGTAAAAGGCTAATCGAGTTATTTCTTCCACGAGAATACCAATATTAGCACTGATGGTAATGAAAATGTAATTCGCTATTCAAACAACTATTCAAAGTTCCTAGAGCTCTTTGTAAGGCTTGTTGCAAAACTTGTTGTGATAAATTGCTCTTTGTTTTCAAAAAAAAGAGTTTCATTTTGTAATTTTCTAATTGTTCCAAACTCTTGCAAGTAGCATTAATCAAATTTACTTTTCTTGTTCTATCTCGAATATCCATTCATTCGATACTCATCGCTTTGATTTCCACTTTCCGTATCTAACCCGAAGCTCTTTCGAGTGCTCAATGGCTCCTCTACGTAATTCTTGAATTTGAATAGTACTCAAGATCCTCTGTTATCTAATAAATCATTTAATGAAAGTAGATTATCTTTCCATTCATTTCACAACTATCATATCTCTTCCGAACCAAACATGAATCTTTCGATTCATTTGGCTCTCACGCTCAATTGTTTCTTTTCTTTGATTGATGGGCATTCCCATATTTTATCCTCTCTTTTCTGTCGCTCAGTATTCAAAGATATTGAAACCGATCTAACATCGAATCTCTAGGAGGACTTTTAGACCACAAAAAATAAAAAAAAAGTTGTTTCTTTATTTGTTCTTTATTTACAACTTATTTCCAAAACAAAAAAAAAAAAAAGATTATCAAAGAAGAAAGAATAGAAATTCTTTATATGATAAATTAGATCAAGATTCTAATAGAATAGAATTATGAACTTCATTCTCATTATTATTAGAATGATATTTATATTTTTTTCATCCAAAAAATCATCTTTTTTATACAAATACAATACATACATAGGTCGATTTTGGACAAAGGGGATCCATCTTTCCGGTTAATGGTTCAAAGAATTTTATCCATATGAGTGTTCTACATCGGATAAATTCCCAATTCTTTTTTTCTTTTATCATTTTAAACCTTTTGGTACTAACGGTAGAAAGAGTACCATGTTATCACTGGACTTCAAACAATTTATCTTTAACCATGTAAAAGACCTCAACATTATTGGTTGATAGAAGAGAATCAAAGTTCATTTACCAATTAGTTAAATGCTATGGTTCTTACATATGATTTGAATGAAATCCAAGTAATTCCTAGATTGTGCACCCTTTGTTCCTATTTCGCTATAATAAATAATAGAAAGAAAATGGTGAAATCCAACCTATTCTTGAAATACACAACTCGCACACACTCCTTTCCAAAAAAAATCAATACACCCAAAGACGCTTAGATTTATTGGATTTGTTGCTAAAATATCGATATTAAATTGAAACTCCCAGGATGGCCCCACAAAACAAAGAATTTCTATTTTTCATATGATCTCCCTTTATAGATAGGGACTAACAAAGAACAAAGTTCTTTTGTATCACCGCTTATTATTCTTAATCTTAATGGAATTTGAGAATTCTCAAATTTATTAGTTATGGTTATGTTTTATTCTTCTTTTTTTTTTTTACATTTTATTCTACTTAAACATTAAACAAAAGGATTTGCAAATAAAAGAGCTAATGCACCACCATCCATAAATGGTTAAAGCTTCCATAAAAGCCGACTCAACAATAAAGTACCTATTTTACCCTCTCGCTCGGTAATACCTATGGCAGCTAGCCTTGACCAACCCAGTCCGATAGAAGCCCCTGCCTACCAATCTAGAAAGAATAAGTAGCGAAATAAGTGGATTCATGGTAAGTTCCTCACCAAAAAAGAAATGATTAATGATACAACCAACCAATGAATTAGTACTTAATCTACTTCTTTTCTACTTCTCAAAGTAACTAAAAAGCTCCAAATGGAATTGTAACAATTGTCGAACTACTGAGATATCGTTTTCCTTTCTACCTTATGACCTTATGTAAATAGATATGTATATAGTTTTAGTAATTGCATTTCCTTGTTTATAAACTATTCTATTATTTCTCTTTCATTCAATTCACAATCACAGACAAAATAGAAAAAGGACTGATATGGGAATCCATATAAATGCAGTGGACTAGAAAAAAAGAGATAGGGGTCATTACTATCTAACTAGTAAATAGCATAGAATTTTATTCTTCCATAACGTAAATCACCTGCACTTTTTATTCTATACATATATGTAGTAGGATCCCCAACCCTTCTTTCTTTCTTGATATATACATACATGTAGCTATTTGCATTTTATTCTACAACTCAGTGGATTATATGGAACCCCCCTCATTGCTTGATTTGGGATAAGCTTCAAAAAAGACTAGACTATTTCAAAAGTTAGTCAATGATGACCCTCCATGGATTCACCTATATAAGCCGCAGCCAAAGTTGCAAAAATAAGAGCTTGAATACCGCTTGTAAATAATCCAAGAAACATGACGGTATAGGAACTATCAAGGCACTAAATAAACAAGAACAACAACCACTAATTCATCCAATATATTCCCAAAAGTCAAAACTAAGAGATAAAGGTTTGGTGAAATCTTCTAGAATATTAATTGGTAAAAGTATTGAGTTGGTTGAATGTATTTCCAAATATCCCAACCTTTTTTTACTAAGACACGATAGAAATATGCCATCGACGGGTAAAGCTAAAGCAACAAGAGTATTTATATCATTCGTGGGCAGCTAACTCTCCATGAGGTAACTTTATGATTTTCCAAGGTAGACCGCTAGAAATAAAATAAGAACATCGTTCCTATAAAAGGAACCCAAGGACCATACTCCTCTCCAATCTGAGTTTTGCTCAAGTCTTGAATAAATTCAAGGACATATTCGAAATTCGACCGTCGGTGAATGGTTTGTGGATTCAACAGTTATGATGACTGAACCTAATAAGATAGCAATTACAACCCAAGAAGTGATAAGTACTTGGGCATGAATTTGTAAACCTCCTATTTGCCAATATAAATGTTGGCCTACTTCTACACGAGATATATCATATAACCCTTTGAGTGTTTTAATGGAACATGGTATAACATTCATATTGTCCTCTAGTAAATCGAACTTCAAAAAAGTTATTTTGATTCAACCATTTCTTTCTCAATTCATCTATGTTCATTCATGAATTTAAGGTTTCTGAATCGTATATTTTGGATACTGAGAAATCACATAAAAAAATACCAATCATTTTCTCTTTTCAATATTATTTGATAGTCAAAACATAGTTCAAACTCCAAAAGATGCAAACCAAAATAGTAACAATCAAAGAGAGTTCACCAAAAACAAACTAATCTTCTTCTTTATTCTTCTTAATGATAAGAGTAATGATAAGATAATCAACCATTTTTTATATAACTGGAACGACCCTCACAAATTGCAGATACTAATTTGGTAAGAATCAATCGAATCGAAGCTATAGCATCATCGTTGGAATAGAAATATCGCAAGATCGGGTCACAATTTGTATCAATTAAACAAATCGTAAATACCCAAAATGGAACATTCTCGAAGAACCGTATATTCTTCTGATCAACGATAATTATAATATCGGGCAATCCCATCATATATTTGATCCCACCCAGATATGCTTGCAAGGTAGATAACTTTCTCTTCAACATTGCTACATCTCCTTTGGGGAGACGATTGAATTTCCCCATCTTTTGTTCTGTTCTTAAGTCCCGAACTTCAAGTCTTGTTTACGTAGTATACCAATTCGTTAACATACCACCAAGCCTTTTTTATTAACATAATGACATCGAGCCCTTATTGCCGCTGATGCTACTAAATCCGCTTTCTTTTGGTGCCAACAATTAAGAATTTTTTTCCCCTACTTGCTGCATCAAAAACTAAATCGCAAGCTTGATAAAAAATGAGCGTTATAGTAAGATTTGTAATATGAATACCCTTACGCTTTGCGAGAGATGTAAGGAGCCATTCTAGGATTCCATTTATTAGTACCATGACCAAAATGAACTCTGCTTCCATCATTTCTTCCAAATTGATGTTCCAATATCGTCTTCCCATTTTCCCACACTTTCTCTTTTTCTTTTTTTTTTTCAAAGAGATTGACCTATGAAATAAATAATTGTTCGACGGAACCTTCTACCAGGATTGACCATTGATCTACGACCCAAACCATGAATTTCATTCTTTATTTTTATTTTATTGATTACGAAATACATAATTGGACCGAGAGTTAAAGTAAAAGAATGAACCTCTTGTTAAGAATTAGTAAATTACATTACGTAAATGATTGTGATGTCTCATGGAAAGTGTTTGGGGCACAAGAACAAAATAATTCTCTATGGTATAACAAAATATCTCTCATTTCCAACTCGAATAGATCCTTCCTTTTAATTTTCAAATGAATGTTTTTGTCTTGCTTTGAACGATGTACTAATTTGTTGAATCTACCAACCAGATATAATCCCAACAACGTCTTTCGTGCCTTTCAACCAATCAATACGACCTAGAGAGCGCTTTTGCTAAAACTTCGCAGCTTTCTTGAAAACTCGCTTGGATATGAAACTTTGAGTATTCGAGAGATGACTTCGTTATTCCCAATAAGATTGCCCGACAATGATCGATTCGTCCAAAATGCTTTCGCCTTCGCCGCAACAATCCAATAAATTCCGGTAAAAAAATTAGACATTCCATCTTCAAACCAAAACTCTTGATGTTACTGACGCAATAATCTCTATATGTCTATTATGGATCTGTACTTGGGATCGATAAACCTTTTGGATCTTATTAACCAAAGAGATACGACTTTGGGCTATGGTTAGTTCAGCCCAATCAAGAATCCCCAAGAGATCCCAAGAATCCTTCGGATGCTCGTCCCAACCTTCAACTCTTCTTTCGAGGTTCATCGATATTGAATCAATTGAAGCGAACTTCTAAGATTTGTTCCACTTTTGGAAGACCTTGCGTTATGTCACCGGATCTCGATTTTTCATATATAAATGTAATTAATGTGTCTCCTTCGAAAAGATTTCTCCATAATGGCCATGGACGCTGAGTGAACCAAATAGGGCTTAGATGATCTTATAACTAAAGAGTCAACATGAACAATGAAAATTTGACCAGATTTTTTTATGCGTAATCCATATTTCAATAGACATGCATTTTCACAAAGGAATTGTCCAAGGCTAATTATTGTCCATGCCTCTTCACAAGAATCGTGATGGAGAAAACACCAATTCAAATGGAATGAATTCCAAATGATGTTACTACATGGATCGGGATTATAAATCCTACTATTTTCATCTAGGAAATAGTATTGAAATGGAAGTACTTGAAGCACTTGGAAAGTCTGTTGAAAATTTTTAAGTAAAAAATATTTCTTAAAAAGACTTTATTATAAGTTCTTAAATAGTAAGATGAAGGAAGATTTACTATTTTAGGCACAATAGTACCTAAAGGACCCAACAAATCCCTAATTGGAGTCATGGGATCCGATCCTTTTGTCACATTATTATATCTCAAGTATTGAAGGGACCAATTGAGAGCAATTGGATGATGACAAAATTATGAAAGATTGGCATTCCTTATTTTGATTCAACAACGTCAAGAGTTCCCTTATGTTGGGAAATGCTTGAATCTTTGCCTTGGAATCAAAAGGATTTCTATAGATACGATCTAATTCATTATTGGAAATCAATCCGAACGGCGTATCATACCTTTTTTCGATATAAATAGTGGACTTTACTAACTCAATTGGATGAAATCACGAAGCGATCATTTGCCCTTATTTCAACAAAAGAAGCATGAACCTCTTCTTCTATAGAACTCTTTTTCTTGGTCCCAAGTCAATACTAAGCAAGCGAACTAATTGAATACTTGTGTGAGAAATTCAATTGACTTGCCATTTCCATAAAGTATATAATTGACAATTGTTGGACATTATCCTTTTCCTGCAAGAGATCTGAAAGAAAAGTGTTGCTAAATTTATTCCATCGCCTATTTCATATGTGACTACGGACGAACCAAAACAAAAGACTTTTTTTTGGTAGGTGTAATGCGTTGGACATAGATCCAATTTTTCAATTTTTTTGATCCTTAGAAATCTTTTTTTCCCATTCCGGTGGTATCAAAATGCCACTGTGCCTAGATATTTTATCCACCTCTCCAGAAAAATGAATATCTCCGAGAAAAGATTTTCAGTTCCATACTTTTTCTTTTTCTCCACTCGGACTAATCCACCTACTCGACTTCTTGTATTTATATTTAAAGCAAGTCGTGTATCTACTCAATGATACTATTGTTCCAACCATTATGGGCGAAGATCCGGGTAAGATATGCACTTCCTGAATGAAAAAAATCGATCAACTTTAGTTTGTATTTGGTATTTCGAACTAAATTCTTTTGCTCCTCGATACTCAATCAAATTCTCTTTTTTTTTTAAATCTACTAAATCCCATATTTAGTAATTCCCCTGCTTCTTACGTATCGCGGATCATCAAAATAAGCAAGAATACTATTTCTACGTAAAATACCATTTCTAGGTATTTTAATCGAAATACCAAAACAGTCTTAGCTTTTTTCTTGTTCTTGATCATATTGTAAGGGAATCACAAATCTATTCCTTCGCTTTTTTAGCCAAGGAATTCTCTTGACAAATATAAGTAGAAGGCTCTATGAGATTCCAATGACCCTTGGTCCGATAAGGTTTTGAATAGTCGAATTTTCCTATCTTTTTTTACCAAAAGTATCCAACAATTTATGTTTTACTTGATCATGAGTCGGTGAGAGATCAAAGATATATCTTTCTTCGAGAAAAAGAATTAGTATTAAATTGATCTTGATCCTTGTGGAGTGAAAAGACCCTATCTTGGATGCATAGACCTCCACTAATATCCATAAATGACTTGTTTTTGGTAATAGATGAACATTACTATATATATATTGGGCATGATAGCCATCGTGCTCCAGTGCATTTCTCCTTGACTCGAATAAATATGTTTTGAACCCTCTCTTTAAAATGAAAAGTGGACGTTCCGAATCTCGGCAATCACTTGTTCGATTCTACATATTGATCATTTTGAACTAAAATCAAACTTTTTGTTGGAATATTCACATTATGTATAATATCTCGACTCTCAATAGTTACATACAAGTCTATAAAACATAGAAAAGTAGGATGCCCATGGCGTGTGGGATGAACCAAATCCTCATCAAATTTTATTTTTCCATTAGAGGGAGTTTGTACATATTCGGCAGCACTGTGAATACTCCGGTATGAAAAGTTCTTAATGTTAGTTGAGTCCCGGTTCCCCAATTGATTGACCCGCAATAATGCCTGACTTCTCCCAACTCGACCAGGTCACCATGAGTAGGACTCGGCCATAACAAAATTGACAGATCCAAGATGTACTCCTGCAAGTAAAGGGGTTCGAATATATATTGGGTGTGCTCGAAAGGTTATGAATCGATTAACAAGTCCAATTCCAATATCTTTATTTCGAGTGGCAATGCATCGTATATATATATCGTGCCTAATACGACCAATTAATGTTTGGACAAAAATCTTTTCTGTCATCCAATTTTGAGGACTCACGGAAATACCTCATAGTATAATCCGTTCTAACAACAATGTATTGCATCTGTGTTGAAATGCAGATCTACAACCCCTTTGCGGGCTCCGTTGTAAGAAATTATATATTCTGTCAAAGAAAGCCCTTCCCGTAAATTGCTTTGAATGGGTAAATCAATCATTTGCCCTTGAGGATCCGACATTAATCCTCTCATACCTACTAATTGGTGTACTTGAGATGTATTTCCTCTAGCCCCCGAAAAGGACATTAGATGGACTGGATTAGAGGGATCAGTCATCCGAAAATTAGGATTCATTTCTTGTCTCAAATATTCACTTGTAGCATACCATATCTCAATGGATTGACGTAATTTTTCTACCACATGTACATTCCCATAATGATGGTTTTCTCTAAAGAAAACTTTGTTGTTCGTCTTGAACTAACCATCCCTTAGAAGGTATTGTTAAAAGATCATCAATTCCTAATGAAATAGATGTAGCAGTGGCTGAAACCCAAAGCCTTCATTTGATCCAGGATATGTGATGTATATGCCATTCGAAATGATCTATTAATCTACTAATAAGTCATTTTATAGCAATTCCATCTATCACTTTATTGTGAAAGACCAGGTCGGTCCGTTCTGCCATAAGGACCTCCATATTCTGATGAGTAAGATTCCACAATGGCCTGGGTCGATGATTCAAAGACATCCTTTCCTCAATCTTGATTCACAGAAATTAAGAAATTATGATACCGGTAAAATTGGAGAGACCCAAATTTCCACAGTATGGGCATCACTAATAGAATTTCTTAGTTTATATATAGAGCATGAGTTAGATAGCCTATGAGTAGGCCTGCCAAAACCCTGTATGGCTTCTATTTCTCGATAAAAGAAAGATGACCAACATAGTTCGAATGTATATACAACGAATTTCTCTTTTACACTTCCTATTATTCGATAGTGCTTATAAATCTCATTATAATTACCAAAAGATTCATATTGAACTTCGATGGAACTTCTCTTGAGCCAATGACACGTTGATCTAGTCTCCACCGAGCCAAGGACTATCTAAATGAATTCGTTTCTGTAAGCTCCAAGTGCATCATAAGAACTACAAAAATATGGCTCTTTTGTATACTTAAAGTTATTCTTGTAAACTGTTTCCTTTTTTCTGCAATTAGGATTATATTGATTATACCTATTTGCACAAATACCTCGGAGATTCCCGATCATTAATACATAGAGTCCAATAAGCATATCTTGAGTTGGTACAGAAAGGGGATCCCCAATAGCTGGAGACAAGAGATTCATATGAGAAAACATAAGTAAACGAGCTTCTGCTTGAGCTTCCAAAGATAAAGGTATGTGAACAGCCATTTGATCCCCATCAAAGTCTGCGTTGAAGCCCTTACAAACTAATGGGTGTAAACAAATAGCACGCCCCTCCACTAAAATGGGTTGGAACGCCTGTATACCCAATCTATGAAGGGTGGGCCCTCTATTCAACAATACAGGATGCCCCTGCATCACTTCTTGAAGGATTTCCTATACAATGGGTTCTTTTTCCCTAATTTTGCTTTTAGCAATCCCAATGTTAGAAGCAAAATCTTGTCTGATTAGACCACGAATTACAAATGTTTGGAAGAGCTCTATTGCTATTTCTCGAGGTAATCCACATTGATGTAATGAAAGCAAAGGACCCACGACAATGACGATGGCCCAATAATCGACCCGTTTACCAAGCAGAGTCTCACGAAATCTTCCTTCTTTGCCTTCAATTACATCGGAAAATGACTTGTAAACTTTATTATGACCATCTCTCATGGGTTGTCGCGGATCCCATTATCAAAAGTGTATCCACGGCCTCTTGTACCAATTTCTCTTGACACATTACTAATTCCCCTGGTGTAGATCTACTTGTTGCTAATAGATCGGTAAGAGTATTGTTCCGATAAATGACTCTTCTATAGAGTTCATTAATATCCGAACTCATTAGTTTACCTCCGTCTATCTGAATGATTGGTCTCAACTCAGGAGGAAGAACTGGTAATAGGCATAAAACCATCCATTCTGGGTCTACATTTGTTCGAAGAAAATGTTTGGCTAATTCTATGCGCCTAACCAAAAAATCGCTTTCTTCTTTAATTTTTTGATCTTCCCATTCATTTCCTGCGGACTCTTCGTCTCCTAATTCCTTCCATTCTACCAAAGAATTCTCTGTAATAATTCACAAATCCGAATCGGCTAATTGTTCTCTGATAGCACCTGCCCCCGTAGATATTTCTCGATTTCGAAATGTCTCAAACCTTGAGTAGTAAAAGAGTGGGATGCTGTATTTCCAGGATTGGATTTCATATTCGAATGAACCTCGTAATCGTAAGAAAGTAGGTTTTTTAACTATAGGCCTAGCAAAAGAAAAATCGAGATAGGTTCCTATAGTATTGGATTTCCCCCCCTCACAATCGGACGTGAAGGTTTCCTCTCATCCAGCTCAAGTAGTTAAACCAAATAAAGAAAATGGTTCTTCTTCTTTTAAACTTTGTTTGAAAACCTTACAAAAGCTACTCTTTACTCAAGTTCCCAGTGGGACCGACCCTTTCATTGATTCATTCTTATCTTATTTTATATTTTATTATATTTTCTTTTGACTTTGCTTTTATATTAAAAAAAATGTGAAATTATTGAGTAGTCTACTTCCCTCAAATGATGAATCCCCGAAAGGAATATTTTGGGACTAAAGGATTTCTTTGTCTATATATTGTATTGTTCCATTTGATCTTTCTTAGGTCTCTACTGACCTCGATGGTTATGTGCATGATATCCCTTGAAGCATATATATAGATAAGCTCTCAACCATGCTATATTAAACTACGCTTGCACGAACATAATTTCTTTCTCAAAGAAATGGAATGTATAATTCTACAAAAAGTCTTTTTTCATGAGGTATAACTAACTGTTCCTATATTATCATTACTGTCGGACCATGGATCAATTCCCCTTTTCTTACATTTTGAAGTCTTGAATGCACCCATAATTCATGTTCCTCCTCCCAAGATACAGCCGAGGGGCATCCCAATCAAATTAAATGGGATGAGTTTCTCTCATCATCAAATCATCACATCACATATACTAGGCCTCTAATTCCCTAAGGGGCTTATCTAAAATATTCACAATATAACTAGGAAGACGCGTTTCAAATACCACACATGAGTCCTTTGGACATGTCGGTTTGGCGTATCCCATTTGGTACCTTATCCAGAATCAACAAATTCCACTTAGCATTCTTCACAAAATTTGAGTCTTCTTTTCGGTCCCAATCCCTGTAATTTCCACAAGCACAAATCCCACTTTTATGGGTCCGAAAATTCTTTCACAAAACAATCCATCTTTCTCCGGTTTATTAGTTTTATAATGAAAAGTATAGGGTTTTGTCACCTCTCCACTATCTCTCCATTGGGTAAAATTTTTTTTGCCCAAGCCATGATTTGTTGAGGAAACTGGTCCACGAAGTTGTTGATGTTTATGGTCGATCATAGAATAGAAATTCGATTCATTGAGATCAAGCTTCCTTCGTCCATCGAAAGTTCTTTTGATACTGAAATGATTGATTCAGGGACAAAGATCGTAGTTCTCGAGCGAACAATGAAAAGATTCGGAGCACCCTCTAGGATTTGTTGCTCCAATAATCGTAGCACCAAGTACTTCTGACGAGATCGATTTATAAGTAAGCATCTCTTGTAAAATGAGCAACAAATCCCTCTAGAGCCCAAACTTCCATTTCTCCTACTCTTTGTCCCCTTGTTTGGCCTCCTCTAAGGGGTTGTTGTGTAACAAGTCGTAATGCCCTTTGGAGCGTCCATTGATCTTATCATCAACTTGATGAATTAATTTTAGGATATAGGACTTTCATTAGAGCGTTGTTCAAAAGATCTCCGTTCTTCCATCAAATATTCGCTTTTTCCGTATTGGGTTCAAATACCCATCATAATTATGCATTTATCTCGGTATTTCATACCCGAATTTAAAGAACCTAAAGGAGCATGAGTCATATATTCAACGCGTCATTCTTGCCAATGTATGTCTTTTTAAGCCTACTCAAGTCCAAACCATTGGGACCCCTTAGAGGTTCTAACGGGAAGATCCCAAAATGCATAGTTTCTCCCCAAAATAACCTCTCCGTTGGGGCATTAGATATTAACCTAAACCGGTGGGTCCTTCAGGATCCACGTTAGCTCTAAGATGTTGGTCTCTCACTAGAAAAGTAAATGCTTGAGCTTAAGAAGCTTAGGCCCGTGGGTTTAAAACTCACTAGGATAAGCGGTATTATTGAACCGGATGAAACAACAAGCGATGAAACCAAAAGGCAGATAGAGCACCTAAACTATATGACAAGTAAGCCTCTCGGACCATGAGCTGGCGTCAGAACATATATGGATAGAACTTATAACGGGTCTCAAAATAAGTAATTTTTCTGTATCCTTTTTTAGGTTCACTAGATTCTTAGTGGTTGGAACTTCCAGTTATCTTGGTAAAATCGATATCCGTATTTCCATCTCAGAAATTCTTTTTTCCCCAAGGGATCGTGATGTCTTTCTATGGAATCGCAGGTCTATTCATTAGTTCTTATTTGTGGTGCACAATTTCATGGAATGTAGGTAGTGGTTATGACCGATTTGATAGAAAAGAAGGGATAATGTCCCTTTTTGTGGGATTTCGGAATAAATCGTCGCATCTTCCTTCATTATCTTTGAAAGATATCCAATCAATCGAATGGAGGTGAGAGAGGGTCTTTTTCCTCGTGTCCTTTATATGGAAATCAGGGCCAAGGAGCCATTATTGGCCGTCTTGATAGAATTTGACTCCAGAAATTGAACAAAAAGCTGCGAATTGGCCTTCGCGTACCCATTGAAGTATTTTGAAATGAACTTAAAGAAACTAAAGAATAAATATCAGCATGAGAAGGAACTTAATACATCTATCGGAGAACATATATGGAACAATATTAATAAAATCTAAAATCTAATAGAATTAATCAAATCAAATATATGAAAAAAAAAATAGATTAAGGAGATTTGTACACAAAACTATTTTGTATATGCATACACACATGTCGACTTCACTCTTTATACTATCAAAAGGTCTAATAAGTGTAGTGTAGATTCATCAAATATCCTAACATGTCTTTTGTTTTCGTAAAACATAATTCATCCTTTGAATTGATACCTATCTCCATGTGCGGTTAGACAGATGAAATCTTTTGAATTGAAATAGAAATAAAAGAATTCAATGATTTGGTAGAGTTAGTCTTTAAATCCAAATTATATTCTAGTTCAAATGGGTTTTGAGTATTCATCGAAAGGAATAAATGAAGGGAAAATCGGTTACAATTTGCCTAATTGCGATCTCTGGAATATGGAAAGAATATTTACTTCTTTTTTTTCATTCGAAAAGGGCCTTTCTTGTATGTTCTATTCTAGATCCTAAAGACTCAATTCTTACACAAAACAAAAATAGGAAAAGATCCATAGGTTCGATACCTTCTTCTTGTTATATAATTAGTGCTTCAAAGAAATCTCGGATAGAATCGACGAATGAAAAGGTTCATTAACAATTTACATCGGATGAGAATGAAAAAAAAGAAAGCATTGGCTTCCCTCCCATATCTTGTGTCTATACTCTTTTTTCCCTTGTGGGTTTCTCTCTCATTTAAGAAATGTCTAGAAACTTGGGTTCTTCATTGGTGGAATACCAGGCAATCCGAAATCCTTTTGAATGATATTCAAGAGAAAAATGTAATAGAAAAATTTATGGAATTAGAAGAACTATTCCTGTTGGACGAAATGATAAAGGAGTACTGAGACACATATGCAAAGGTT
This sequence comes from Cymbidium sinense, assembly GCA_021442155.1. Lineage (NCBI taxonomy): Eukaryota > Viridiplantae > Streptophyta > Magnoliopsida > Asparagales > Orchidaceae > Cymbidium > Cymbidium sinense. Next base: position 29,060 of record JAKCPB010000826.1, on the reverse strand, counting down.
TATATAGGAATGCACAAGGAAACAATACAATTTGGTCCAAAGACAAAATGAATCTCATTTCCATATAATTTTGCATTTCTCTACAAACCTAATCTGTTTCGCTATACTAAGTGGTTATTTCTTTTAATGAAGAACTTTTCATTCTAAATTCTTGGATTCAGAATTTCTCTATAACATAAGTGATACAATCAAAGCTTTTTCAATTCTTTTGTTGATTTATGGATCGGGTTTCACTCAACCCATGGTTGGGAACTAATGATTGGTTCAATCTACAACGATTTTGGATTGGCTCAGAATGATCAGATTATATATCGGTCTTGTTTCCACTTTTCCAGTGATTCTAGATACAATTGAAATATTGGATCTTCCATTTTTTAAATCGTGTATCTCCTTTGCTTGTAGTAATTTATCATTCAATGAATGAATAAGAATGAATAATTCATTATTTGATATCAATCAAATCAGAATCTTTCTTTGTGTATAAAGAAATCATTTTTCATCTTACTTATTCTTTATACTTCTACCTTTTCAACTCAAGGTATTCATACTATATTCCACCAGTATAATTATTTAAGTAAAATCAATACAATGGCAAACTTGTGGATAGGGAATTCTACTGGTTACCTATCGAATTTATTGTAGAAATTCCGGGGATCAATGATTGGATATGCAAAATAGAAAGACTTTTTTAAAAAAGAACGTATGACTCGATCCATTTTTGTATTGATCATGATATATGTAATAACTGCATCTATTTCAAATGCATATCCCATTTTTTTCTAGGATATGAAAATCCAGAAGCAACCAGGAATTGTATGTGCCAATTTCCATTTAGCTAATAAGCGTGGATATTGAAGTTCAAGTGTACTTCAGATCGTATTTGAAGCGGTTAGAATTCCTTATGATATGCAACCGAAACAAGTTCTTGCTAATGGTAAAAAAGGAGCTTTGAATGTAGAGTCGTTCTTATTTTACGAGGGATTTGAATTAGCTCCGATTATTTCTCAAATGAAAGAAAAGATGGGCAATCTTTCTTTTAAGTGTTATCCCCTAATAAAAGAAATATTCTTGTGATAGGTCCTATTTCAAATATAGTGAAATCGTCTTTCTATTCTTTCCGACCTACGAAAAAAAAGCGTGCTACTTAAAATATTCCATATATGTAGGTGGGAAGAGGAAGGGGTCGATTTATCTGATGGTAAAGAGTAACAATACAATAGAATAACTATTAACTTTGGTTGGTTAATTGATCAGTCATACAAGTATGATGGTTCTAATGATGATCTTGCATATTTCGTATCTGTTTTGGTTTTAAAACCTAATTAACTGGGGTAGTAGTTTGGTAGTCGCATCTTTGGCATAACCGGTTATTCCTTACCGGGACCAAATTGGCTATCACGAAAAAATTGTAACAGCACGGGCTATTCTATAATAGGATCACCTTTGGTAGAATTCTTACGTGGAAGTGCTAGTGTGGGCCACCACTTTGACTCATTTTATAGTTTACATACTTTTGTATCTTCTTCACCGTATTTATGTTAATTTTCCAAATGATACGTAAGCAAAGTATTTGGTCCTTTATAGAAGGAAATTGATATTGATTGATATTCAATTTGTGATATGGTTTTTATGAATTGTGCTTTTCTATTTTGAAAAGCACAATTACGATAGACAAGGAAGAATTTGAATATTTCATTCTACTATGAAAATGCGGGATGTCAAAATAGTGTATAGCGTGTGTCGTAGAGCACCTGCCCCCGTAGTTGAAATATTATCATACAATTAAGTAGGGAGACTTAATTGAGATAAAATCACTGATAAGTGATTAAAATCAAAATTAGTAAATTATAACTAACTAACCCTTTTGATTCATTCTTATCGAGTCTAATTTTGAATATTCTTATAAGTGTCACCATTACTATTTCTAAAAAAAGTATGATGGAGATCAAACTCCAAATAATCCTTGTCTCAAAGGAAATGATCTCTACATGGAAATTGATCCTTGTAAACTTGGATTTATGGAATTCCAGTTGTTTTATATAATTATGGTTAGCTTGGAACTCAATTTCATAGTCTATCATATCTACCTTTTTTATCTTGGTTCTTTGTCACAATTATTCATTTTATTTAATAATAACGAAACTCTATTTACTTCCCCATGAATGGCTAAAAGTTTTTAGCCACTTTAACTAAATAATATACTAAACTAAATATTTCATTATATTTCATTGAAATATTCAATTATAAAATAATAAGATAATCTGAAATAATGAAAAATAATGAAATAATAAGATATTCTTAATAAGAAAAATATACAATATATTCTTATGTCATAATTATGACATATTTTTTCATTTTTTATTTATGAAATATGATTTTCGATTCTAATATTATGATTTACTCCTTTTGCCATCTCCAATTGAATGATTTTCATTTCTTATTTTCATTGAATTTAAAACATAATTAAGTAGAAAAGTCTGTAAGGTAAGATCAAAGAGAAAAAAAAAGAATCCTCAAATTATGAAAATTATGGTCTTTTAGCATCCATCTCCATCTTATAAAACAAATAATCGTTAACAAAAGGAATCACAAATATTGAAGAATAAAATACTTGAGTAATTTAATAAATAAAGTAAAAAAAAAGATATGATTCTTAAAAATTAGATTGGATAACATTATATCCAAAATTAAAAGAAAATTGTTGAATTAGATTTTCAAGAGAAGAATCTTTCGTTTTGGATGCAAACGATCTGGGACGGAAGGATTCAAACCGAATAACGGGACCAAAACTCGTTGCCTTTACGCATTACATTTTAGTTGGTCTAAAAAAGACTAAGATAAATATTGGTTATTCGTCAATAATCAACCAAAAGAAATATAGGACATGTTGTCGCTAGGATTCAACACAATGGATATGGATATAGAATCAAAAAGATTAATTGATCATTACTTAGAATTCAATTAAGATATTGTATGAAAATAGAATTCTTTGTATTCTTATTTTATTGGGTAGAAGTCAAAGAAAAGAAGAATTTCTTTCTTTTATCCGCCTTTTTCTTTTCAATTTTCCCTCTAAAAAACAACTCAATCCAATCGATAATTTATTATCATTTCAATTTCATTTGAATTTTGAATAACAAGAAAAGAATATTTGTTATGTTTAATATCTTTAGTTTAATCTGCTGTCTTAATTCTACCCTTTATTCGAGTAGTTTCTTCTTAGCCAAATTGCGAAGCTTATGCCTTTTCAATCCAATTGTAGACGTTATGCCGCTTATCCCTGTACTTTTTTCTTCTCTTAGCCTTTGTTTGTGCTGTAAGTTTTCGATAAGAATAAAATCTCTATTCAATTCAAAATTTATTCGATAAAAAAGATAAAATTTTGATTCTGAAAATCAATAAGATCATAAATAATATTCAGATAAGTTTGGACATTAGGAACCCTCGATTCAAAAGCTAAATTCGGTATTTATTATTGAATTTGAATAAGGGAAGGCGATGATCTTGATCTTTAATCATAATCAGATTCTTTTGTTCTGACTTTTCCTTTAGAAGATCCCATACAATACCTAATTATAGATATGGATATGGCAAGAAATTTTTGGTAACAAAAAAAACGAATATTTTTCATAAAATATTATTCATAATATTACATTAGAATATTACATTAAAAATAGAAAGAAATTTGGAGTGTCATGTCAAAATAGTGTATAGCGTGTGTCATAAAATAGGTGATCTATTTCCTTAAACAAAAATGATCTGGTCTCTGAGATTTTAATACTTACTCTTAAACTATTTGTTTATACGTAGTAATATTCTTTGTTTCTCTCATCTTCAATTCTTATCTAATGATGCGTAATCACGTGAAGAATAAAAAAGAGATGAGATTCGTTTTACTTTTTCCTTGATTTTTCATAGGTAAATGTATAATAAATAAATGGAATAGATGCTAAATAAAGATAAAAGATTTATAAAAGAAACTAATCGAAAATTATTCCAATTCCAAAATATCAAGTGATCGGGGGTCAAGAGAGGGATTTGAACCCTCGATGCGAATAATAATTGTACAACGGATTAGCAATCCGACGCTTTAGTCCACTCAGCCATCTCTCCCCATTCAAAATGGGAAATTTATCATGTGATTTCACATGTGAAGTCAAGATTGAGAACAATCTTTATTTTCCTTCACTTCAATGATCCATATTTCTCCAATAGAAAGAATACTTTACTTCTTTTATTTTGTACAAATTTTACAAAAGCCGAATTAAGTATTAGTAATCTAGGGCCAATACTTCTTTTGTTCCGACGAATAAAAATTATTATTGAAACAAGAAAACTCATTTTCATTGCCATTCCTAACCATTAGAAATTATATAAGATTCTAATGGAGAAATTCTTTCAAAAATTCTAGATTAATATAGAATATTCTATCTATATATTCTATAGTAATTATAGGAAATTAGAGTATAAATTAGAATATTTAGTCTTTCTATTAAAATTTATAGGAAAAGTGTTCTAGTAATAGTATTCTATTATATAGTAAACTACTATTTTTTGTCTTTATTTTCTTATTCTTAAGTATAAGATTATAAGATTCGGAAATTCATCAATGAAAAACAAATTTCATTCTAAATGAAAGTTGAGGTTCAGTATTTGATTCATATTTCATATTAATATGAAATATATAATTAATATCTATGTAGCGGGTATAGTTTAGTGGTAAAAGTGTGATTCGTCTATTAACAACTTCAATAGTTAAGGGGTCTTTCCATTTTTTCATATTTTATATTCCATTCGATAAAAAACTTTATTTCTTAAAAGATTTAATCCTTTACCCTCAATAGGACATTTGAGGAAAGAATATACATTCTCACGATTTCTATCCAAAAGTCAATCATTTTAATAATAAAAAAATTGGATTATGGAGTCGAAGCATAATTTTTTGATTGGTTAAATTCTTCCAATCCAATGAGTATGAATAAAGGATCTATGGATAATAGTACAAAACTTTTCGTAACTAAATCTTCAATTTTGCCTGAAAAAGGGTAAGATTGAAGCCAAATAGCTAGAAAATGATGGTTTTGGTTTACTAGAACCCTCTCTTATTTCAGCTTGGTAGAAACAAAATTATTTTCCTTAGGATCCCAGAATAGAAAGAGAGAAAGCAACTAGAGACTAGAAAGATTTGATAGAATCTCCCTCTTCTATAGGGATCATCTAAAAAGCAAGTAACTTTAGATGCATTCGTAAAAAAAGTTGACATAGATGTTATGGATCTCATTTTTTCTATGATGGGAATACATAGATATTCCATAAAAGAGCCGAATGAAACCAAATCTCATGTTCGGTTTTGAATTAGAGATGTTAAAACTGATCAAACAATATCGACTATAACCCCTAGCCTTCCAAGCTAACGATGCGGGTTCGATTCCTACCGCTATATATATTATTTATTCCTTAACTTCATAGGGTATACAGATGCCTTATCCTTTTGATATGCATCCTTCTTTTTTGTTTATTGTATTCCTAATACGTCACATTTTTTTTTATGAAAAATGTGAAAATAGAATGAGCGTCCATTGTCTAATGGATAGACAGAGGTCTTCTAAACCTTTGGTATAGGTTCAAATCCTATTGGACTAATTTATTTCTAGATATCTATTCTAGATAGAGAATAGAAAAAAAAAAAGAACTATATTTTATAAAGGACCTTGATTCGAATCAGAAATCTTTCTCAATAATTTATATGAATTAATAATATAATAAAAATGATAGATTTACATTTATCTTTGTTCCTGAAGTAGAAAGAGTTCAATCTGTTCCTGAATAGCTTCTTTCAAAAGGGTTTCAGCCTCTTCGGTGAATATCTTGGTAGAAGATAGAATTTCTTGAAATTTAGGTTTCTTCTTTGTTAAGTAGGTACGTAACTCAACGAGAAATTTCTTTACCTGTCCAATTTCTAACGTATCAAGATATCCATTTGTTCCGGTGTAAATAGTAGCTATCTGGTCTTCCACCGCGAGAGGGTCTGATTGAGATTGTTTAAGCAACTCACGTAATCGTTGGCCTCTTGCCAATTGATTCTGAGTAGCTTTATCTAGATCAAAGCAAATTGTGCAAAGGCTTCTAATTCTGCAAATTGAGCTAGTTCCAATTTTGATTTGCCAGCTACTTGTTTCATGGCTTTAATTTGAGCTGCCGATCCTACTCTTGAAACAGAAATACCTACATTAATAGCAGGCCTGATTCCAGCATTGAATAGATCCGCAGATAAGAATATTTGTCCATCTGTAATAGAAATTACATTAGTCGGAATATAAGCCGAAACGTCTCCAGATTGAGTCTCTACTATTGGTAAAGCAGTCATACTTCCTTCACCTAAACGAGAACTTGATTTAGCGGCTCTTTCCAAAAGTCGTGAATGCAAATAAAAACATCTCCTGGATAAGCTTCACGACCTGGGGGTCTTCTTAATAGAAGAGACATTTGACGATAAGCTTGTGCCTGCTTGGAGAGATCATCATAAATTACTGAAGTATGTCGTTCACGGTACATAAAATATTCACAGCTCCCGTATAAGGAGCGAGATATTGTAATGTAGCAGGCGAATCTGCTGTTTCGGCTACCACAATAGTGTATTCCATTGCCCCTCCTTCCTGGAAGGTAGTCACTACTTGAGCCACAGAAGATGCTTTTTGACCAATAGCTACATAAACACATATCACATTTTGTCCTTTTTGATTGAGAATCGTATCTGTGGCTACTGCTGTTTTACCAGTCTGTCTGTCTCCAATAATTAATTCTCGCTGCCCGCGTCCTATAGGAATCATTGAATCAATAGCAATAAGTCCCGTTTGAAGGGGCTCATATACGGAACGTCTCGAAATAATACCTGGGGCAGGAGATTCAATTAACCGAGATTCAGAAGATGAAATTTCACCTCTCCCATCAATAGCCAGAGCATTTATGACACGACCCAAAAAAGCCTCGCTCACAGGGATCTGAGCGATTCTTCCTGTTGCTTTTACCGAGCTTCTCTTTTATCATCAAACCATCACCCATTAATACAACACCAACATTATTTGATTCCAAATTCAGAGCAATACCTATGGTACCCTCTTCAAATTCTATTAATTCACCTGCCATTACTTCATCAAGACCATGAATACGAACAATGCCGTCGCCCACTTGAAGTACGGTACAGTATTCACAATCTTTACTTCTCTATTATATTGTTTAATACGTTCGTATAATATTACTAATTTCGTCATCGAAGGGTTCCCATTAGTATCTCTTTTTACATTTTCAGAAGGAAAGGAAAAAAATAATACCTAAACTCTAAGCTAGAGTAAAAAGGCTAATCGGTTATTTCTTCTGCGGACCCGGGAATACCAATATTAGCACTCATGGTATGAAAATGTAATTCGCTATTCAAACAACTATTCAAAGTTCCTAGAGCTCTTTGTAAGGCTTGTTGCAAAACTTGTTGTCGGACCTGATTAATTGCTCTTTGTTTTTCAAAAAAAGAGTTTCATTTTTGTAATTTTCTAATTGTTCCAAACTCTTGCAAGTAGCATTAATCAAATTTACTTTTTCTTGTTCTATCTCAGAATATCCATTCGTTCGATACTCATCTGCTTTGATTTCCACTTTCCGTAATCTAACCCGAGCTCTTTCGAGCTGTTCAATGGCTCCTCTACGTAATTAATTTTGAATAGTACTCAAGATCCTCTGTTTTCGCTTATCTAATAAATCATTTAATGAAAGTAGATTATCTTTCCATTCATTTCACAACTATCATATCTCTTCCTGAACCAAACATGAATCTTTCGATTCATTTGGCTCTCACGCTCAATTTTTTTCTTTGATTGATGGGCATTCCCATATTTTTGAGCCTTTCCTCTCTTTCTGTTCATTCAAAGATATCAAAACTGATCTAACATTCGAATCTCTAGGAGGACTCTTTAGACCAGATAAAAAATAAAAAATTGTCAGCAAAGTTCTTTCTTTATTTGTTCTTTATTTACAACTTATTTCCAAAACGAAAAATAAAAAAAGATTATCAAAGAAGAAAGAATAGAATTCTTTCTTTATATGCTATGATAAATTAGATCAAGATTCTAATAGAATAGAATTATGAACTTCATTCTCATTATTATTAGAATGATATTTATATTTTTTTCATCCAAAAAATCATCTTTTTTATACAAATACAATACATAGGTCGTCGATTCGGCAGTGGACAAAAAAGGGGGATCCATCTTTCCAGTTAATGGTTCAAAGAATTTTATCCATATGAGTGTTCTACATCGGATAAATTCCCAATTCTTTCTTTTTTCTTTTTATCATTTTTAAACCTTTTTGGTACTAACGTAGCGGTAGAAAGAGTACCATGTTATGCTGTGCCTGACTTCAAACAATTTATCTTTAACCATGTAAAAGACCTCAACATTATTGGTTGATAGAGAAGAGAATCAAAGTTCATTTACCAATTAGTTACGAAATGCTATGGTTCTTACATATGATTTCTGAATGAAATCCAATTCCGAAGTAATTCGTCGAGATTGTGCACCCTTTGTTCCTATTTCTGCTATAAAAATAATAGAAAGAAAGTGCAGCCGGTGAAATCCAACCTATTCTTGAAATACACAACTGCACACACTCCCTTTCCAAAAAATCAATACACCCAGCACTACGCTTAGATTTATTGGATTTGTTGCTAAAATATCGGTATTAAATTGAAACTCCCAGCGGATGGCCAGTGCCGGAAACAAAAGAATCGGTTCTATTTTTCATATGATCTCCCTTTATAGATAGGGACTAACAAAGAACAGAGTTCTTTTGTATCCCGCTTATTATTCTTAATCTTAATGGAATTTGAGAATTCTCAAATTTATTAGTTATGGTTATGTTTTTATTCTTCTTTTTTTTTTTTACATTTTTATTCTACTTAAACATTAAACAAAAGGATTTGCAAATAAAAGAGCTAATGCCACCAGTCCATAAATGGTTAAAGCTTCCATAAAAGCCAGACTCAGCAATAAAGTACCTCGTATTTTACCCTCTGCTTCTGGTTGTCTCTGCAATACCTTCTACGGCTTGGTCCGCAGCAGTTCCTTGACCAACCCCAGGTCCGATAGAAGTAAGCCCTATAGCCAATCCAGCAGCAATAATAGAAGCAGCAGAAATAAGTGGATTCATGGTAAGTTCCTCGCACCAAAAAAAGAAATGATTAATGATACAACCAACCAATGAATTAGTACTTAATCTACTTCTCAGGTCGAAGTAACTAAAAGCTCCAAATGAAATTCAGAATATTACTGAATTGTCAGAACTACTTCGAGATATCATTTTTCCTTTCTACCTTATGACCTTATGTAAATAGATATGTATATAGTTTTAGTAATTGCATTTCCTTGTTTATAAACTATTCTATTATTTCTCTTCATTCAATTCACAATCACAGACAAAATAGAAAAAGGACTGATATGGGAATCCATATAAATGCAGTGGACTAGAAAAAAGAGATAGGGGTCATTACTATCTAACTAGTAAATAGCATAGAATTTTATTCTTCCATAACGTAAATCACCTGCACTTTTTATTCTATACATACATGTAGCATCTTGATATATACATGCTATTTGCATTTTATTCTACAACTCAGTGGATTATATGGAACCCCCCGCATTGCTTGATTTGGGATAAGCTTCAAAAAAGACTAGACTATTTCAAAAGTTAGTCAATGATGACCCTCCATGGATTCACCTATATAAGCCGCAGCCAAAGTTGCAAAAATAAGAGCTTGAATACCGCTTGTAAATAATCCAAGAAACATGACAGGTATAGGAACTACTGAAGGCACTAAAGAAACAAGAACAACAACCACTAATTCATCAGCCAATATATTCCCAAAAGTCAAAAACTAAGAGATAAAGTTTTGGTGAAATCTTCTAGAATATTAACTGGTAAAAGTATTGGAGTTGGTTGAATGTATTTCCGAAATATCCCAATCCTTTTTACTAAGACCTGCATAGAAATATGCCACTGACGTGGGTAAAGCTAAAGCAACAGTAGTATTTATATCATTCATGGGTGCAGCTAACTCTCCATGAGGTAACTTTATGATTTTCCAAGGTAAAAGAGCGCCTGACCAGTTAGAAACAAAAATAAATAGGAACATCGTTCCTATAAAAGGAACCCAAGGACCATACTCCTCTCCAATCTGAGTTTTGCTCAAGTCTTGAATAAATTCAAGGACATATTCGAAGAAATTCTGACCGTCGGTCGGAATGGTTTGTGGATTCCGAACAGCTATGATGACTGAACCTAATAAGATAGCAATTACAACCCAAGAAGTGATAAGTACTTGGGCATGAATTTGTAAACCTCCTATTTGCCAATATAAATGTTGGCCTACTTCTACACCTGATATATCATATAACCCTTTGAGTGTTTTAATGGAACATGGTATAACATTCATATTGTCCTCTAACAGAAATCGAACTTCAAAAAAAGTAATTATTTTGATTCAACCATTTCTTTCTCAATTCATCTATGTTCATTCATGAATTGAAGTTTTCTGAATCGTATTTTCGGATACTGAGAAATCACATAAAAAAAATACCAATCATTTTCTCTTTCAATATTATTTGATAGTCAAAACATAGTTCAAACTCCAAAAGATGCAAACCAAAATAGTAACAATCAAAGAGAGTTCACCAAAACAAACTAATCTTCTTCTTTATTCTTCTTAATGATAAGAGTAATGATAAGATAATCAACCATTTTTTATATAACTGGAACCCCTCACAAATTGCATATACTAATTTGGTAAGAATCAATCGAATCGAAGCTATAGCATCATCGTTGGCCGGAATAGAAATATCTGCAAGATCTGGGTCACAATTTGTATCAATTAAACAAATCGTCGGAATACCCAAAATGGAACATTCTCGAAGAACCGTATATTCTTCTTGCTGATCAACGATAATTACAATATCGGGCAATCCTGTCATATATTTGATCCCACCCAGATATGCTTGCAAGGTAGATAAATTTCTCTTCAACATTGCTGCATCTCCTTTGGGGAGACGATTGAATTTCCCCATCTTTTGTTCTGTTCTTAAGTCCCTGAACTTCTGAAGTCTTGTTTCTATAGTATACCAATTCGTTAACATACCACCAAGCCATTTTTTATTAACATAATGACATCGAGCCCTTATTACTGCTGATGCTACTAAATCCCTTGCTTTCTTTTTGGTGCGAACGATTAAGAATTTTTTTCCCCTACTTGCTGCATCAAAAACTAAATCGCAAGCTTCGAAAAAAACGAGCAGTTATAGTAAGATTTGTAATATGAATACCCTTACGCTTTGCAGAGATGTAAGGAGCCATTCTAGGATTCCATTTATTAGTACCATGACCAAAATGAACTCCTGCTTCCATCATTTCTTCCAAATTGATGTTCCAATATCGTCTTCCCATTTTCCCACACTTTCTCTTTTTCTTTTTTTTCAAAGAGATTCAGTACCCTATGAAATAAATAATTGTTCCGACGGAACCTTCTACCAGGATTGACCATTGATCTACGACCCAAACCATGAATTTCATTCTTTATTTTTTATTTCATTGATTACGAAATACATAATTGGACCGGAGAGTTAAAGTAAAAAGAATGAACCTCTTGTTAAGAATTAGTAAATTACATTACGTAAATGATTGGTCTGATGTCTCATGGAAAGTGTTTGGGGCACAAGAACAAAATAATTCTCTATGGTATAACAAAATATCTCTCATTTCCAACTCGAATAGATCCTTCCTTTTAATTTTCAAATGAATGTTTTGTCTTGCTTTGAACGATGTACTAATTTGTTGAATCCGGTACCAACCGGTATAATCCCCCCCAGAACAACGTTCTCTTGGCCTTTCAACCAATCAATACGACCTCGTAGAGCAGCTTTTGCTAAAACTCGAGCAGTTTCTTGAAAACTCGCTTCGGATATGAAACTTTGAGTATTCAGAGATGACTTCGTTATTCCCAATAAGATTGCCCGATAACAGATCGCTTCGTCCCGCTGCTCGCTCTGCTGCAACAATCCAATAAATTCCCAGGTAAAAAAACATTAGACATTCCATCTTCTGAAACCAAAACTCTTGATGTTACTTGACGTACAATAATCTCTATATGTCTATTATGGATCTGTACCCTTGGGATCGATAAACCTTTGGATCTTATTAACCAAAGAGATACGACTTTGGGCTAGCTCCAATCAAGAATCCCCAAGGGATCCCAAGAATCCTTCGGATACGTTCGTCCCAACCTTCAACTCTTCTTCTTCGAGGTTCATCGATATTGAATCAATTGAACGAACTTCTAAGATTTGTTCCACTTTTGGAAGACCTTGCGTTATGTCACCAGATCTCGATTTTCATATATATAAATGTAATTAATGTGTCTCCTTCAGAAAAGATTTCTCCATAATGGCCATGGACAGTTGCTCCTGGAGTGACCAAATAGGGCTTAGATGATCTTATAACTAAAGAGTCAACATGAACAATGAAAATTTGACCAGATTTTTTTATGCGTAATCCATATTTCAATAGACATGCATTTTCACAAAGGAATTGTCCAAGGCTAATTATTGTCCATGCCTCTTCACAAGAATCGTGATGGAGAAAACACCAATTCAAATGGAATGAATTCCAAATGATGTTACATGGATCGGGATTATAAATCCTACTATTTTCATCTAGGAAACAGTATTGAAATGGAAGTACTTGAAGCACTTGGAAAGTCTGTTGAAAATTTTCAAGTAAAAAATATTTCTTTAAAAAGACTTGATTATAAGTTCTTAAATAGTAAGATGAACGAAGATTTACTATTTTAGGCACAATAGTACCTAAAGGACCCAACAAATCCCTAATTGGAGTCATGGGATCCGATCCTTTTCATTATTATATCTCGAAGTATTGAAGGGACCAATTCGAGAGCAATTGGATGATGACAAAATTATGAAAGATTGGCATTCCTTATTTTGATTCAACAACGTACCAAGAGTTCCCTTATGTTGGGGAAATGCTTGAATCTTTGCCTTGGAATCAAAAGGATTTCTATAGATACGATCTAATTCATTATTGGAAATCAATCCTAAACCTGGCGTATCATACCTTTTTCGGTATACAAAATAGTGGACTTTACTAACTCAATTCGGATGAAATCACGAAGCAGATCATTTGCCCTTATTTCAACAAAAGAAGCATGAACCTCTTCTTCTATAGAACTCTTTTTTTCTTGGTCCCAAGTCAATACTAAGCAAGCCGAACTAATTGAATACTTGTGTGAGAAATTCCTCAATTGACTTGCCATTTCCATAAAGTATATAATTGACAATTAAGTTGGACATTATCCTTTTCCTTTTGCAAGAGATCTTGAAAGAAAAGTGTTGCTAAATTTATTCCATCATTTCATATGTATGTATTACAACCAAAACAAAAGACTTTTTTTGGTAGGTGTAATCGTTGGACATAGATCCAATTTTTCAATTTTTTTGATCCTTTAGAATCTTTTTTTCCCATTCTGGTGGTATCAAAATGCCACTTGTACTAGATATTTTATTCCACCTCTCCGAAAAATGAATATCTCCGAAAAGATTTTCAGTTCCATACTTTTTTCTTTTTCTCCACTCGGACTAATCCTACTCGACTTCTTGTATTTATGTTTAAAGCAAGTCGTGTATCTACTCAATGATACTATTGTTCCAACCATTATGGGAAGATCCGTAAGATATGCACTTCCTCGGGAATGAAAAAAAATCGATCAACTTTAGTTTGTATTTGGTATTTGAACTAAATTCTTTTGCTCCTCGATACTCAATCAAATTCTCTTTTTTACAATTAAATCTACTTATAAATCCCATATTTAGTAATTCCCGCTTCTTCGTATCACGGATCATCAAAATAAGCAAGAATACTATTTCTACGTAAAATACCATTTATAGGTATTTTAATCGAAATACCAAAATAGGGTCTTAGCTTTCTTTCTTGTTCTTGATCATATTGTAAGGGAATCACGAATCTATTCCTTCGCTTTTTCTCCAAGGAATTCTCTTGACAAATATAAGTAGAAGGCTCTATGAGATTCCAATGACCCTTGGTCTGATAAGGTTTTGAATAGTCATTTTCCTATCTTTTTTTACCAAAAGTATCCAACAATTTATGTTTTACTTGATCATGAGTCGGTGAGAGATCAAAGATATATCTTTCTTAGAGAAAAAGAATTAGTATTAAATTGATCTTGATCCTTGTGGAGTGAAAAGACCCTATCTTGGATCTGCATAGACCTCCTAATATCCATAAATGACTTATTTTTGGTAATAGATGAACATTACTATATATATATTCGCGATAGCCATCGAGTGCTCCAGTGCATTTCTCCTTGACTCAGAATAAATATGTTTTGAACCCTCTCTTTAAAATGAAAAGTGGACGTTACGAATCTCGACAATCACTTGTTCGATTCTACATATTGATCATTTTGAACTAAAATCAAACTTTTTGTTGGAATATTCACATTATGTATAATATCTCGACTCTCAATAGTTACATACAAGTCTATAAAATATAGAAAAGTAGGATGCCCATGCGTGTGGGATGAACCAAATCCTCATCAAATTTTATTTTTCCATTAGGGAGTTTGTACATATTCGTCCGCTGTGAATACTCGTATGAAAAGTTCTTAATGTTAGTTGAGTCCCGGTTCCCCAATTGATTGACCCGCAATAATGCCTACTTCTCCCCTTCGACCGGTCACCATGAGGTAGGACTCATAACAAAATTGACAGATCCAAGATGTACTCCAAGTAAAAGGGGTTGAATATATATTGGGTGTGCTCGAAAGGTTATGAATCGATTAAGAAGTCCAATTCCAATATCTTTATTTGGTGGCAATGCATGACCAATATATATATATATACACGCAATTAATGTTTGGACAAAAATCTTTTACGTCATCCAATTTTGAGGACTCACGAAATATATCGGATAGTACCATAATCCGTTCTCATTACAAGAATGTGTTGAACTACTTCAACAAGTCTACATATATCGATGTTGCAGTATCTACAACCCCTTTCGGGCTCCGTTGTAAGAAATTATATATTCTCAAAGAAAGCCCTTCCGTAAATTGCTTTGAATGGGTAAATCAATCATTTGCCCTTGAGGATCCGACATTAATCCTCTCATACCTACTAATTGGTGTACTTGAGATGTATTTCCTCTAGCCCCAAAAGGACATTAGATGATGGAGAGGATCAGTCATCCGAAAATTAGATTCATTTCTTGTCTCAAATATTCACTTGTAGCATACCATATCTCAATGGATTGGCGTAATTTTTCTACCACATGTACATTCCCATAATGATGGTTTTCTCTAAAAGAAAACTTTGTTGTTCCGTCTTGAACTAACCATCCCTTAGAAGGTATTGTTAAAAGATCATCAATTCCTAATGAAATAGATAGCAGTGGCTGTTTGGAAACCCAAAGCCTTCATTTGATCCGGGATATGTGATGTATATGCCATTCAAATGATCTATTAATCTACTAATAAGTCATTTTATAGCAATTCCATCTATCACTTTATTGTAAAAGAATCGTGGTCGCCATAAGGACCTCCATATTCGATGAGTAAGATTCCACAATGCGGGTCGGTGATTCAAAGACATCCTTTCCTCAATCTTGATTCACAGAGAAATTAATGATCTGGTAAAATTGGAGAGACCCAAATTTCCACGAGTATGGGCATCACTAATAGAATTTCTTAGTTTATATATAGAGCATGAGTTAGATAGCCTATGAGTAGGCAAAACCCTGTATGGCTTCTTCTATTTCTCGATAAAAGAAAGATGACCAACAAGTTGAATGTATATACAATTTCTCTTTTACACTTCCTATTATTTGATAGTGCTTATAAATCTCATTATAATTACCAAAAGATTCATATTGAACTTTGATGGAAACTTCTCTTGAGCCAATGACACGTTGATCTAGTCTCCACTGGAGCCACAAAGGACTATCTAAATGAATTCGTTTCTGCTGATAAGCTCCAAGTGCATCATAAAAACTACAAAAATATAGCTCTTTTGTATACTTAAAGTTATTCTTGTAAACTATTTCCTTTTTTAAAGGATTATATTGATTATACCTATTTGCACAAATACCTCGGAGATTCCCGATCATTAATACATAGAGTCCAATAAGCATATCTTGAGTTGAGTGAGCGGATCCCCAATAGCTGGAGACAAGAGATTCATATGAGAAAACATAAGTAAACGAGCTTGCTTGAGCTTCCAAAGATAAAGGTATGTGAGCGACCATTTGATCCCCATCAAAGTTGAAGCCCTTACATAAACAAATAGCACGCTCCTCCACTAAAATGGGTTGGAATGCACGTATACCCAATCTATGAAGGGTGGGCCCTCTATTCAACAATACAGGATGCCCTGCATCACTTCTTGAAGGATTTCCTATACAATGGGTTCTTTTCCCTAATTTTGCTTTTAGCAATCCCTATGTTAAGCAAAATCTTGTCGATTAGACCACGAATTACAAATGTTTGGAAGAGCTCTATTGCTATTTCTCGAGGTAATCCACATTGATGTAAGCAAAGGACCACGACAATGACAGGACCCGTTTAAGCAGACTCTCACGAAATCTTCCTTCTTTGCCTTCAATTACATCGAAAATGACTTGTAAACTTTATTATGACCATCTCTCATGGGTTGTCTGCGGATCCCATTATCAAAAAGTGTATCCACGGCCTCTTGTACCAATTTCTCTTGACACATTACTAATTCCACGGTGTAGATCTACTTGTTGCTAATAGATCGGTAAGAGTATTGTTAGATAAATGACTCTTCT
The DNA here is from genome assembly GCA_021442155.1 of Cymbidium sinense. Lineage (NCBI taxonomy): Eukaryota > Viridiplantae > Streptophyta > Magnoliopsida > Asparagales > Orchidaceae > Cymbidium > Cymbidium sinense. The sequence goes on along the minus strand of JAKCPB010000826.1, from coordinate 12,143 downwards.
ATAGAGTTCATTAATATCCGAACTCATTAGTTTACCTCCGTCTATCGAATGATTGGTCTCAACTCGGGAGGAAGAACTGGTAATAGACATAAAACCATCCATTCTGGGTCTACATTTATTGAAGAAAATGTTTAGCTAATTCTATCGCTAACCAAAAAATCCTTTCTTCTTCTAATTTTTTAATCTTCCCATTCATTTCTGCGGACTCTTAGTCTCTAATTCCTTCCATTCTACCAAAGAATTCTCTAATAATTCGTCCAGATCTAATTGTTCTCTCACCTTTGCCCGTAGATATTTCTGGGTTTGAAATGTCTCGAAACCTTGAGTAGTAAAAAAAGAGTGGGATCTTGTATTTCCAGGATTGGATTTCATATTGAATGAACCTCGTAATCATAAGAAAGTAGGTTTTTTAACTATAGGCCTAGCAAAAGAAAAATCGAGATAGGTTCCTATAGTATTGGATTTCCCCCCCTCACAATCGGACGTGAAGGTTTCCTCTCATCCGGCTCAAGTAGTTAAACCAAATAAAGAAAATGGTTCTTCTTCTTTTTAAACTTTGTTTGAGAAAACCTTACAAAAAGCTACTCTTTACTCAAGTTAGGACCCTTTCATTGATTCATTCTTATCTTATTTTATATTTTATTATATTTTCTTTTTGACTTTGCTTTTATATTAAAAAAAATGTGAAATTATTGAGTAGTCTACTTCCCCTCAAATGATGAATCCCCTGAAAGGAATATTTTGGGACTCGTAAAGGATTTCTTTGTCTATATATTGTATTGTTCCATTTGATCTTTCTTAGGTCTCTACTCACCTCGATGGTTATGTGCATGATATCCCTTGAAGCATATGATAGATAAGCTCTGTAAACTATATTGGCTTTTGCTAATTTCTTTCTCAAAGAAATGGAATGTATAATTCCACAAAAGTCTTTTCACGAGGTATAACTAACTATTCCTATATTATTGAATCGGACCATGGATCAATTCCCCTTTTCTTAAATTTTGAAGTCTTGAATGCACCCATAATTACGAGCTTCATGTTCCTCCTCCCAAGATACATGTCACGGGGCATCCCAATCAAATTAAATGGGATGACGGTTTCTCAGTCTAAATCTTAAAAATTTTGATCAAATCACACATAATATCTAGGCCTCTAATTCCCTAAGGGGCTTATCTAAAATATTCAATATAACTAGGAAGGCGTTTCAAATACCACACATGAGTCACTGGACATGTCGGTTTGGCGTATCCCATTTGGTACCTTATCAGAGAATCAACAAATTCCGCATTCTTCACAAAATTTGGTCTTCTTCTTTTCAGTCCCAATCCCTCGATAATTTCCACAAGCACAAATCCCACTTTTTTATGGGTCCGAAAATTCTTTCACAAAACAATCCATCTTTCTCCTATTAGTTTTATAATGAAAAGTATAGGGTTTTGTCACCTCTCATCTCTCCATTGGGTAAAATTTTTTTGCCCAAGCCATGATTGTTGAGGGAAAGCTGGTCCAATTCAGTTGTTGATGTTTATCTGGTCGATCATAGAATAGAAATTACGATTCATTGAGATCAAGCTTCCTTCCTGTCCATCGAAAGTTCTTGTCGGATACAAGGAAATGATTGAGTTCAGGGACAAAGATCGTAGTTCTCGAATGAACAATCGAAAAGATTAGAGCACCCTCTGATTAGGTCTTTGTAATCGCTCCAATTAGCACCAAGTACTTCTGACGAGCTCTAATATGATCAGATTTATAAGTAAGCATCTCTTGTAAAATATGAGCAACACCAAATCCCTCTAGAGCCCAAACTTCCATTTCTCCTACTCTTTGTCCCCCTTGTTTGGCCCTCCCTCTAAGGGGTTGTTGTGTAACAAGTGCGTAATGCCCACTGGAACGTCCATGGATCTTATCATCAACTTGATGAATTAATTTTAGGATATAGGACTTTCCTATTAGAGCAGGTTGTTCAAAAGATCTCCGTACTTCCATCAAATATTCTGCTTTTCCGGGTATTCGGGTTCAAATACCATGGATTTTTTGTTTTCTTGGCTTCATATAATTGAAAACACTAGTTTTCTTGAGGCCTCTTGCTCATATCACTCATCAAAAGGTCCTATTCTATAATGTTTATTTAGGAGATCCCCTTGGCGAACATTCAAATATCATCCCACATTCATTCGTGAGGGGACTCTAATGGGTTGAATACCATATCACAGGCGTTCCATCTTGCAAATAGGGCATATCTTGTCTAGACAAAATCTTAGAAATTATACCCTTATTCCCATGCCTTCCGACTACTTTATCACTTACTTTGATTTCACGTTTACGTGAAATATATACCTCAATCTTTTAGTTAGAATTGGAAACTCCCTTTCTATGGATCCATCTCACATCAATAACTCGACCCCTTCCTCCTATAGGTAGTCTTAGAGAAGTTTTTTGAAGTGGATACGAATACCAAGTATAGCTCGTAATAATCTATCCTCAGGAGCATATGACGATTCGCTGTCGAGGTGTTAATTTACCTACTAAGATATCACTGTTTCTATCAAGATCCCATCACAATTCCATTTGTCTAAATTTTGGAGTAAACGAGCCTCTAAATGCGGGATATTCTTAGTGATTCTTTCGGGACCTTGACTTGTTACATGAGTCAATTTCATATTTCGGATGTGAAAAGAAGTATAAATATCTTCATAGACTGATTAAGCTAATTAATCTTGCATCATCAAAATTGTAACCTTCCCATGGCATATAAGCTACTAATACATTTTTCCTAAAATAATTCCCCACCATTTTACCGTCCTAGAATTTGTCCCTTTTAATGTATTTACCTGAACTGAGTTTTTTGATGCATACAAGTATTTTGTTGGAACATTGATACATAACTAATGGAATGCTTATAGTATCCCCATTACTTGAGAAAATGATCTTTTGAGTATCGGTATAAATGATTTTTCCCTTGCGAGCGGCTATAGCTGAAATCCCGAATCTAGAGCCGTTTGGCCTTCCAGTTCAACAATGCACTTCGGAGAAAGGGGAGCTTGGCGCATATTAGAACTCATTAAAGCTCGATTAGCATCATTATGCTCGATAAAAGGAATGAGGGAAGCTCCAATAGAAAAATATTGGAAAGGAAAATGCTTCTAAGATGAATCTCTTCCCATGCAATAGTCAGGAATTCTTGACGATATCGAGCTAGAACAACCTGTTGTTCTTGAATACCCCGATTCAAGGCTAAAGAATTTCCTGCTGCTACCATACAATATTCATCTCTATTTGGTGATTAATAAACCATCTGTGCATTTTTTGATCTATCAGATAATTCATAAAATGGACTCTCTATAGATCCCCAATAACCAACCTTCACATGAATAGCTAATGATCCAATAAGTCAACATCGATTCCTTGGACGTGTCGATTGGGCAAATACATCCATAGTGACTGGTGGATATCTTACAGAAAACTAGATTCGCCGTCAATCCTCCGGGACCCAAATAACTCCATTTTCGCCCATGAGCGATTTGTGTCAATGGATTAGTTCGATCCAAAACTTGAGATAAAGGGTGTAGGCCAAAAAATGATTCATAAGTAGTTGTTAATGAAGTTGAAGTTACCAAATTTTGAGGAGTCGGTATCAATTTATGCACGATTGTGGAATGGTCAAAACCAAATCCAAAATAAAATCAAAACCCAATTCAAGCCTTTTAAGCCAATTTCTTGGACTCAATCAAAATCTACCTAAACCATGCCAAAACTAATGGATTTTCTCTTGAATCAATCATCCCTTCAATCATCTATCTAAATATAAATGAAGCATTACAATTATCAAACCAAACTCAAGTCAACCCAAGCTAAGCCCAAGTTAGCCATTTTAGCTTGGAGACATCAAATGAGCTAAAATCTATTGGACATATATAGTTATTAGTTTATTATTATTAGTTATATTTGTTTAGATTATTTTTATTATTTAGATTATTAGTTTGTTATTAGTTATTAGTTAGTTTATTATTATTAGTTTATTAGTTTTATTAATTATTAGTTAGTTAGTTAGTTAGTTTTTTTAGTTATTATTAGTTTATTTATTAGTTATTAGTTTAGTTATTAGTTATTATTTTAGTTTAGTTATTAGTTTTAGTTTAGTTATTTAGTTTATTATTTATTATTTATTATTAGTTTATTTAGTTTTAATTATTAGTTTATTAGTTTGTTTAGTTTATTAATTATTTATTATTATTTAGTTATTTATTATTAGTTTATTTAGTTTTAATTATTAGTTTATTAGTTTAGTTATTATTATTATTAGTTATTATTATTATTATTAGTTATTTAGTTTTAGGTTTTAATTTTATTATTATTTTATTAGGTTTTATTAGTTATTAGTTTATTAGTTAGTTCATTATTATTTTTTATTTATTAGATAATTAGTTTATTAGTTTATTAGTTTTATTATTTAGTTTATTATTATTAGTTTTTAGTTTAGTTACTTTATTATTAATTTAGCTAGTTATTATTAGTTATTATTTAGTTATTAGTTATTAGTTTAGTTATTTATTTAGTTTAGATTTAGTTTATTAGTTAATTTATTATTTAGTTTTTTATTAGTTTATTAGTTATTAGTTTATTTATTTTAGTTATTAGGTTTTAGTTTATTAGTTTATTTATTAGTTATTAGTTTAGTTTAGTTAGTTTTATTATTTTATTAGTTATTATTATTATTTTATTAATTTTATTAGTTTTATTATTATTATTAGTTATTGGTTTAGTTATTATTATTAATTATTAGTTTAGTTAGTTAGTTTGTTTATTAGTTATTATAAGTTTAGTTATTAGTTTTTATTTATTAGTTTAGTTTTTTGGTTTTATTTTATTGGTTTTTTATTATTTTTTATTAGTTTAGTTATTTTATTAGTTTATTAGTTATTAGTTTAGTTATTTTATTAGTTTATTAGTTATTTGGTTATTAGTTATTAGTTTTAGTTATTAGTTATTAGTTATTTAGGTTTATAAGTTATTTAGTTTTATTAGTTTACTTATTAGTTAGCATAGTTATTTTAGTTTAGTTATTAATTTAGTTATTATTATTTCATTTATTAGTTATTATTATTAGTTATTAAGTTTGTTTCAATTTCGTTATTACTTATTTAGTTATTATTAGTTAGTTATTATTTATTAATTTTATTAGTTTTTTTAGTTATTAGTTATTTGTTATTATTAGTTAGTTTAGTTTAGTTATTAGTTAATTAGTTTAGTGATTAGTTTTATTAGTTTTATTAGCTATTAGTTTAGTTTTAGTTTTTAGTTTTTATTATTTAGTTATTATTACTGGTTATTTTTAGTTATTATTAGTTATTAGTTTTTTTAGTTATTAGGTTGAGTTATTAGGTTTATTTAGTTTGTTTTATTGGTTATATAGTTTTATTAGTGTTTTTTAGTTTATTTTTAGTTATTTATTGGTTAGTTTTAGTAGTTTTTTTTATTAGTTGGTTTTATTATTAGTTAGTTATTATTTTGTTAGTTATTATTTAGTTATTTTAGGTTTAGTGTAGTTATTATTAGTTAGTTATTTAGTTCTATTATTATTATTATATTATTATTATTATTTATTATTTTATTTATTAGTTATTAGTTATTAGGTTTTATTAGTTATTTATTAGTTTTATTAGTTTATTATTTATTTAGTTATTATTACTTTATTATTAGTTTAGTTTTATTATTTTTTTGGTTATTGGTTATTAGTTATTTGGTTATTAATTTATTTTAGTTAGTTTTTATTTATTTTATTATTTATAGTTATATAGTTATTATTAGGTTTATTAATTATTAGGTTATTATTAGTTATTATTTGTTAGTTTTATTAGTTATTATTAGTTATTAATATATTAGATTTTTTGGTTTTGGTTCTAGTTAGTTATTAGTTTAGTTATTATTTAGTTTTCTTTCTAGTTTTAGTTTGGTTATTAGTCATTAGTTGGTTTCATTTTATTATTAGTTATTTGTTAGTTTATTTTTATTTATTTTAGTTATTTTAGTTATTAGTTTATTTATTTAGTTTAGTTTTTTAGTTTTATTAGTTAATTTATTAGTTAGTTAATTTTTAGTTTTATTAGTTACTAGTTTAGTTATTTATTTACTTATTAGGTATTAGTTTATTATTGTTTAGTTATTTAGTTATTAGGATTTTTGTTCTTAGTTGTTAGTCATTAGTTAGTTTTAGTTAGTTTTTTAGTTTATTAGTTAGTTTTTTAGTTATTAGTTAATTATTATTATTATTAGTTAGTTGTTAGTTTATTATTTTAATTATTAGTTTATTAGTTTATTAGTTTATTAATTATTAGTTAGATTAGTTTATTAGGTTTTATCAGTTTTTATTGGTTACTTAAGTTTTGGTTAGTTATTTAATTATTATTGGTTATTAGTTAGTTAGTTTTAGTTTATTTATTTAGGTTATTCATTATTTAGTTTATTAGTTTAGTTTAGTTTAGTTATTAGTTATTTGGTTTTTAGTTTAGTTTGTTTATTTAGTTAGTTCTATTTTATTAGTTATTATTATTATATTAGTTTATTATTAGTTATTTGTTAATTAGTTTTAATAGTTTATTATTATTATTATTAGTTAATAGTTTATTAAGTTTTTTAGTTTAGTTTATTAGTTTGTTATTAGTTAGTTTTAGTTTATTAGTTTTAATAGTTATTTAGTTCTTAGTTTTATTAGTTTATTAGTTTATTAGTTTTAATATATTTTTATTAGTTACCTATTTATTAGTTAGTTTATAATTTATTTAGTTATTAATTTATTAAGTTTTTGGTTAGTTTAGTTATTTTGTTTTATTAGGTTTTGTTATTATTTTAGTTTTTATTTAGTTTATTTATTAGTTTTATTATTTAGTTATTATTATTAGTTATTAGTTATTATTATTTATTATAAGTTATTAGCTTAGCTTTTAGTTTATTAGTTAGTTATTAGTTATTATTTATTTTATTATTAGTTTAGTTATTAGTTTTTTTAGTTTTATTAGTTATTTATTTGTTGGTTATTATTATTGGATTAATTTTTTAGTTTATTATTAGTGGTTATTAGTTATTAGTTTATTATTAGTTTATTAGTTCTTTTGTTTTTTAGGTTTTGTTAGTTTTATTAGTTATTAGTTTAGTTATTTAGTTATTTAGTTTATTATTATTAGTTAGTTTATTATTATTATTATTATTACTAGTTATTATTTGTTATTAGTTTATTAGTTGAGTTAGTTTTATTAGTTTTTAGTTTTATTTAGTTATTAGTTTTTTAGCTTATTATTAGTTTATATTATTAGGTTTTATTAGTTATTAGTTAGTTTTTGTTATTAGTTATTATTAGTTTTATTATTTTTATTAGGTTATTAGTTTTTTAGTTATTATTTAGTTATTAGTTTTGTTTTTATTAGTTATTTAGTTTAGTTATTAGTTTTTAGGTTATTACTTTAGTTTATTAGTTATTAGTTTAATTATTATTAGTTTATTAGTTATTTATTAGTTATTTATTAGTTAGTTATTTTTAGTTTTATTAATTATTATTATTATTATTATTATTATTATTATTATTATTATTAGTTTATTTATTACTTTATTAATTTATAGTTTATCAATTTTATTATTTTTTTTAGATTATTAGTTTAGGTTTTATTAGTTTATTATTAGTTTTTATTAGTTTTAGTTATTATATCTAATTATTAGTTTTTGTTATTAGTTTATTAGTTTATTATTATTGATTATTAGTTTAGTTTAGTTTATTAGTTATTGGCTTAGTTACTAATTTATTAAATTTATTATTAGTTTTTATTAGTTAATTAGTTAGTTTACTTTTCTATTATTTATTACTTTATTAGTTAGGTTTTTGGTTAGTTATTAGTTATTAGTTTTATTAGTTATTAGTTTATTTAGTTTATTATTATTAGTTATTAGTTATTAGTTAGTTATTTATTATTAGTTTAGTTTTATTAGTTATTTGGTTATTAGGTTCAGTTAATTTTTATTAGTTAGTTATTATTTGTTATTAGTTTATAAGTTAGTTTGTTTAGTTTAGTTAGTTTATTTACTTTTAATTAGTTATTAGTTATTCTTATTAGTTTTATTTTTATTAGTTATTAATTTGGTTATTTGTTATTAGTTTTAGTTATTATTAGGTTTAAGTTTAGGTTTAGTTATTTGTTTTATTAATTTATTATTATTAGTTTTTTATTAGTTTATTATTATTAATTATTAATTTTATTAGTTTAGTTATTAGTTTGTTATTAGTTTAGTTATTTATTTAGTTATTATTATTAGTTATTAGTTATTAGTTATTAGTTAGTTAGTTTTATTAGTTAATTTTAGTTTTAGTTAGTTTTTATTAGTAATTAGTTTAGTTAGGTTTATTAGTTTATTAGTTATTTTAGTTATTATTTATTAGTTATTTAATTTATTAGTTTATATTATTATTATTTATTTTAATTTTTATTATTAGTTGTTAGTTACTTTAGTTATTAGTTAATTATTTTGTTATTAGTTAGTTAATTTATTTTAGTTTAGTTATTTATGATTATTTATTATTTATTAGTTATTATTAGTTTAGTTAGTTTATTTAGTTTTTATTCATTTATTAGTTTAGTTTTATAAATTAGTTAGTTTATTATTATTTAGTTTAGTTTTATTATTATTATTTTTGTTTTTTATTAGGTTTAGTTTAATTATTTTGGGTATTAGTTAAATTATATTATTGTTATTAGTTTTTAGTTTTTTATTATTGGTTATTATTTATTATTAATTTTATTATTAATTATTTAGTTATTAGTTTATTAGTTATTAGTTTTATTAGTTATTAGTTATTAGTTTAGGTAATTAGTTTATTAGTCTAGTTATTACTTTCATTATTATTTTTTATTTAGTTATTAGTTAATTATTAGTTTGGTTTAGTTTTATTAGTTTATTATGATTTATTATTAGTTGGTTAGTTTGGTTGGTTATTGTATTTAGTTTAATTAGTTATTATTAGTTAGTTAGTTCTTATTTAGCTATTAGTTATTTATTATTAGTTAGTTCATTATTAGTCATTAGTTTATTATTTAGTTATTAGATATTAGCTATTAGTTAATTTTATTATTATTATTAATTTTAGTTTTTAGTTATAATTAGTTATTTTTATTTATTTTATTAGTTATTAATTTTAATTTTTAGTTTATTTAGTTTTTATATATTATTATTAGTTATTATTATTAATTATTAGTTAGTTATTATTTTATTATTATTTAATATTATTAGTTAATTTATTATTAGTTATTTATTAGTTATTTTGTTATTTATTAGTTATTTTGTTAGTTAATTTTGTAGTTTATTATTTAGCTTTTATTATTTAGTTATTATTACTTATTTATTTATTTGTTTAGATTTTTATATTTTAGTTTATTTATTAGTATATTAGTTTTAGTTATGGTTAATTTAGTTTTATTAGTTTAGTTATTAGTTAGTTTATTATTCATTAGTTTTTTTAGTTTTTATTAGTTATGAGTTATTATTTATTATTAGTAGTATTGGTTGTTAGTTTATTAGTTATTATTTTTATTAGATATTTAGTATTATTAGTTTTAGTTATTTATTTTATTAGTTTAGTTTTTTATTTAGTTATTAGTTTATTAGTTTATTAGTTCATTATTTTATTATAATTAGTTATTATTAGTTTATTAGTTTTTTTATTAGTTTTATTAGTTATTAGTTATTATTAGCTATTATTATTAGTTAGTTATTTAGTTTTGTTTATTAGTTATTTTAGTTATTAGTTTTATTAGTTTTATTATTAGTTAGTTATTATTATTTGTTTATTAGTTATTTAGTTTTTAATTATTAGTTATTAGTTATTATTAGTTAATAGTTTATTTACTTTTATTAGTTAAGTTTAGTTTTTTAGAATTATTAGTTATTTAGTTTATTAATTTATTTTAATTGGTTTTATTTATGTATAATTGATTACTATTATTAGGTTTATTAGTTGTTAGGTTTAGTTTTTAGTTTAATTATTAGGTTATTATTAGTTATTATTTATTAGTTTTATTAGTTTTTATTTTTTATTATTTTATTAGTTTTTAGTTTTAGTTTTTAATTAATTATTAGTTTAGTTATTAATTAGTTTTTTTTAGTTTTAGTTCAGTTATTAGTTATTAGTTAGTTTAGTATTATTATTAGTTATTAGTTAGATTAGTTTTTTTTTATTTTGGTTATTAGTTATTAGCTATTAGTTATTTGTTATTAGTTTATTAGTTTATTAGTTTAGTTTAGTTTTTTGTTTTATTAGTTAGTTTATTAGTTTAGTTTTTATTAGTAGTTAATTTTTTAGTTTTGTTAGTCATTAATTTATTTATTTATTTAGTTATTAGGTTATTATTAGTTTTGTTATTTAGTTATTATAGTTTTATTTGTTATTTATTAGTTAGTTTAGTTATTAGTTATTAGTTTATTAGTTTATTATTAGTTTTATTATTTATTATTTATTCATATTAGTTAATTATTATTATTATTAGTTTTTAGTTAGTTATTAGTTTTATTAGTTTAGTTAGCTTTTTAGTTTTTTAGTTAGTTATTATTTTTTATTAGTTATTAGTTAATTAATTTATTAGTTTTATTAATTAGTTTATTAGTTTTATTATAAGTTATTAGTTTAGTTATTAGTTATTAGTTTTATTTAGTTATTATTATTAGTTTTTAGTTTACTTTTATTTAGTTATTATTAGTTATTAGTTTTTTTATTAGTTAGTTAGTTATTAGTTATTATTAGTTATTAGTTTAGTTATTTAAGTTTATTTATTAGTTATTAGTTATTTTAGTTGTATTATTTAGTTTTTAGGTTTTAGTTTCATTAGTTATTAGTTTAGTCATTAGTTTTATTACTAGTTATTAGTTCATTATTAGTTTTAGTTATTAGTTATTATTAGTTGCTATTAATTTTCTTAGTTTAGGTTTAGGTTTTAGTTTTATTATTAGTTTTAGTTTATTAGTTAGTTTTATTAATTAGTTATTAGTTTATTTAGTTTTTAGTTTTATTATTTAGTTTTATTATTATTAGTTATTAGTTCTTAGGTTTTAGATTAATATTATTACTTTAATTATTATTAGTTATTAGTTTATTTATTTAATTAATTTTATTATTATTAGTTTAGTTATTATTTTAGTCATTAGTTTATTAGTTTTATTAGTTATTATTTTAGTTATTAGTTATTAGTTTATTATTATTAGTTATATTTGTTTAGGTTATTTTTATTTTTTATTAGTTTTAGTTTAGTTATTAGTTTAGTTATATTATTATTGTTAGGTTATTGGTTATTAGTTAGTTATAATGTTAAGAAGGAAAGGAAAAATAAAACTACTTAGATAGCAATCCTATGTTAAGAAGGAAAGGAAAAATCACATAACACATATAGTTCCTCGAACCGTATTCTCTAAACGAACAAGAGCCAATCCGAATTGATCCTGTAATAGATGCCTTCTGAGCGAATACGTTTATTTCTCAAGTGATTCATATCGTCAAGTGTACCCATTCCCAATTTCATTCCAATCAAAGCGATCCACGGCGACAATAGATCTCGTGGTAACAAGAATGTATTGTTTTGGGGTATATCAAGATTAAGTCTCGGTTCATATTTAGGTGCCAATCTTTCCTAATTCACATCTTTGTTGAAAAATTTCTTTTGTAATTCCTTGCATAAGGACTTCGAAAATCGGATCCCCTACACAAGCAAATTGTTGATAAAATTCCAAAATAGCATTTTCTTTTGACCCAATCTTTTTTTCTCTTTATCATTGGAAAAGACAAGAAAATTTCAGGGTAACAAACATTATCTAGAATTTCTCTTATATTCAAACCCATAGCGATGATAGAACTAGAATAGATATTTTTTTGTTTTCTACACGGGCCCATATCCTTGCTTTTCTATCAATTTCTAATTCGACCTTCCCCAATCCGATATTATAGTACGGTATAGGAAATTCCGTTATGTTCCAACTCTGAATGGTAGTAAATACCAGGACTTTGCAATATTTGGTTGATCACAATTCGGTATTTCCATTTACTATAGAGGTTCCAAAAGAATTCATTATAGGGATGTTTCCAATAAAAATGGTTTGTTCTTGTATATTTC